>JANSTV010071583.1:0-10625 GCA_027564135.1 Lestremia cinerea
CATAGGCGTTACCGACATTCCAATTATCGACTCATTAATAACGTTAATTACTAATTAATCACCTGATTAAGCCGCCGTAACGAATCCCATTTGTTGGCGAATCGATTCTCACTGACTGAAAAACGATGCGCCGCGCAATCATCGAAAGTTCATTAGTCGTTGCGCAACTTCCGCTAGGTGGTTTCCTCTGGGGCTCTTTCGTTCAGTGTTTCGCGCAGAAATCATCTGAAAAATTGATAACCCACCGGATTTATTGACCTCATAAAGGCGACAGTGGAGCAATGACGTTGGTGTTTTGCTCGACTGGAATTGTCAAATCGCTCGTTTCTGGGTGGCGGCAGCGCAACATCAAAATCGTCTGATAAAAATCACTCGAAAAATGTGAATTAATGCTGTCAAAACAAGCATGTCATCGCGATCGGTTTTGTGAAAGGCCGGTGCCGCCGCCGTTGCCGCCAAAATGATCGATAAGCGTTTACTGGTTTTTGGGTGAAAATCATCGTCGATCGAAACATCATAAATTACGCTGATTGGCTCCGGCAATGCCAAGCAAAATGGCGTTTATTTTGTAATTAATTGTTGCTTCAACACTTGAAGTGGCATTTCGGCCTGTTGATTCGGTCATTGGACGGGGCGCGCACGCGTGATTTGAGCAGCCACTTGAGATTCGTTGAGTTCCTTGCGCTCAATGTTGCGTCGTCAAGGTGACGAACGGCAATGGCAGAGTGACAGCGACAGCCGCCTGCAGAATGCCCTGAAATGAAAACGATGCGGTGCCGGACACCGAACCGTAAACCTACAAATCATAAACATTTTCGGTAAACAAAAATAACCCGACCTAAAAATATCGGGGCAAGACGACGAGGACGATGAAAACGTGGCGCCCAAAAGCGATACGAACTGTTTTGTTGGCCATCGTCATCCAAATCATTTCAACAAACATGACATGCGTGCACATTCAACGTATGAGGGGGGAGGGGCGGGGGGCCGTCAGTGCCTGTTCACCGAAATCAGATCAATCATCATTGTCATCATTTGGTGCTGCCGCGTATGCGCTCTATTTTCGTTTATTTTCCTTTGCTCGACGCGATCGCCGAAAGTGTTTCGTCTTTCTTTCACTCTTTCGTCGACTTGTCTCTCGCTCTCACTCTCTGTTGACTTTCGTGTCAGCCACTCAAGTATTGTCGATAATGAATATCAAGTGTTTGACTGCCATTTTTTGTTCCTCTTGTTTCGTCCACCGATTGAGATTTCGATGGCGATCGCGATCGGAGCCGCCAAATGGAATGACTTTTGTCGTTTTTGTCGAATTCGAATCGCGTCACAAAACTTCCGAATGAGTTTCCATTCCACGAATCGCTCAAGCATTTTGGCAAGAGCATTCATTTTCCGAATGAATGAATGAGTATTCTTCCGGTCGACGCCAACAACAACAACAACAAAGTGTGAAAAATGTTTGTGTTTAATTATAGACGAGTCAATAGAACGAATGGCGTCGATGTAATCAACGTTTCAACCGACAAATAAAACGTAATCAACTCGATTCCGCTGATCGAAGTAAATCAGCATAATTCGATCATCGTCGGCCAAGTGTGATGTTGTAAACAGAATGTTATCTTGCAGCAGTCAGCAAAGCGATCATTAATTCATAAACGGAACGATCATCGAGTAGAATGACAGACGCATTTTCGATCAACTGCGCGAAAATTCTTGGAAATAGCCGCTGGCCGGCGATGACGACCATCATCGTTCTCCGTCCAAGCACTTGTTCACGCAATGAATTTCAATTGAATCATGGCTGAATGCGATGCAGGATTTTATGTCATTTACCTGCGGTGATGATTCGACTGAGTCACCGTTGATCGCATGCGCAGATGGATTGTCGTGACTCAGATGAATCTTGCATCGTTTTCGATCGGTAAGCGCGTTTCAGCCATTGCGGCCCATTGCATTCCAGCATTTGGCCAAACGAAACGATAGCCAACGGCAGTCATTTAATCATTTGGCATTTTATGAGCTTCGGCCATTTGGGGCCATTCGGTCGGTTCGAGAATTAATGAAACAATGCCGCTATGTTGACGCGGCCTGTGAATGATGCGCGTTGCGGGTCATTGCACGTCGAAGCGTTCGGGCCCATTGCACGTCACCTTAATGATACTGGCCGATTACAGTTTTATTACTTCGATCATTCAAAATGGTCGATCGTTCATTCGTGTGCGGATCGACGAGAGATGCATTCGCCTTTTCTCTTCTAATTAAAGGCAACGGGTGCAACGTGAAGGAATCCCATTCGGAAATTCGGCAACATATCAAACGGTTTGTTGTCGAAAACTTTCGCCCAATCTCCGATCGTTGAAACGTTTCTGTGGCTGCCGAGGTTTCGTATCGTTTTCATATCGCATCCCATCGTCGTCGCATTCGAGGAATTCAATTGGACTCACTCGTTTCTCGTTGCATTTCATCCTTGCCGGATTTGTTACCCGTTGCCGGTTGCGTCCCATTTGATTTCGTGGGTCTGAGGTTGTGTTTTTTTTTCTCTCTCTTTCCATCTCCCTCACTCGTTGCGCTTTCGATTTCTCATTCGTATGCGGATGCCATAGTCGTGTCCCGAAAATTTATGATGCGGGAACAGCCATCGGGAAAGGAACGTACCACAGACGAGTGAGAGAGAAAATGAATGCATTAACTCTTTGACCGAGACGAGACGATGCGTGATGTGTTGATGCTTAACGTTTGGCGCGATGGCATTTTGAGATCATAATTAGAATATTCTTTTAATAAATTTCGTTATCGCAGCGTGGCAACGATCTCGACGATCTCGACGATTCGAAATCAAGTCATTTGTATTCGCTGCTCGGTGACACGTCCAGATGGTACACGTTCACGTCCCATTCCATCCACTCGATCATCAGCACCGAGCCGATTTCGTCCACGAGACGCGTGATCGTCCACAAATCATTTATCACCTTGGCTATTCCTCAGGCGTTTACCCAAAACGGTTCTCTTATCGCGGAGGGACAACGAGACAACCGAAAAAACAAAATCAACACAAAAATTCGACGAAACTTGAAAATCCGCCCGATGGCATTTTCAGATCAAAGCGGAACGCTCGTCGATAAACATTTTATGGATTCTATTTGGGCAGCGATGACGACGAAGATATCGAAGGTTTACGATATTTGATCTCATAAATCTATCGGCAATTTTCGCGTCGCCGGCGCTTTCTCCACGGTTTTCTGGTATGCCCCCGTTCCCCCCCTTTACCCCTCCCATTCAATGGGACAACTCCATCCGAGGTCGCCACTGAAATCGACATGACTGAGTGATTGATAATCCAATTACCGGAATGGGTTCATCTGAGCAGAATAAATACTTCGAATTCTTGGAATCTCCGCCATTCGACCAACATCGTCATTCATCCAACTCTTTTGATTTGAATATTCATTTTCTTTGCTGAGTTCGATTCTTCGAAATCGATTTTATGATTTCCGGCATCAGAATTGTCATACCTTTCATCATCGATCACTTGGCATTGTGCAATATGGCGGATTTGTGGTTGATTTGAAATGCCGGATCCGCTTTGGATCTCACCTTACAATCTCAACGACGACGTCGGTTCACATGAATCGCTTCGATGCGAAATAAAACGATTTTGATTTGGAGCGTCGGAATCACCGCCGCAACGATCGCATCAAATAACATGCACCCGGTGGCGGTGGGATCTCTCTTTCTCTCTGATCGTCACCCAAGCATTGAAATTCAAGATCGTCCGTCAGCATTCCATGTGACACTGTTTGGGTTTCGTAATTTCGCCCGTGGATTATTTATCGATTCAATGCTGGTGGTTTACGAGCGCGCCGCCCATGATTTATTGGCCAATGATTTTGACTAACGGCGTGTCATTCGTAGGGGAATGATCGTTTGGGAATTCATTTAATTGGTTGTCTCTTTGGATGATCACTCTCTGGGGAGCATTCGTGGGAAGGTTCATTTCTTCTCTCGCTCTCGCAAAAGGTTACGCTAAATAGAACATAACGTCATTCTCGCGCCGATACCCACCTTCCCGCTCGACATTTGCATAGAATTCGTATAAAAACGACAAATCGACGACAACGATTTCAGCTATTCCTCAACGCAATTCCAGACAAATGATCACAATTATCCGCTTTGGTTCACTTTCGAGACTTCGGGCGTAGCGCTCGCGATCGTCTCCTACCGGCGATGGGTGAGTGCGCGTCAATGCGCAGATTATGCAAATTTAATTGATGCCAAAACAGAAATGTTCCTCAAGAAAATGTTTGTGCGCATGCGCATTCTCATTCGTACTTCGACATCATTCGATCGAATGCGTTCGGTGATCCATTTCAAAGTAAACAAATCGCGAAATGTATTTTGTCGACTGCGCACATTTGTTTAGTCAAGCATTTCACCCGGTGTGTCGTTGCTCGATTGTTGGATGCGGAGTCCGATTCCGTGGCGACGATGAAGTTGAACAATGGCGATCTCGAAGAGAGCGACGTTCGAGGAACGACGGGGAGAGGGGCGCGAGGGGGAGAGAACATGAACAACATGACTCTTTCCTTGAATTTCTTCGGTCAGAGGGCTTTCCATGCAATGTCATTCCGCTTGCCAACGTAGTGATTATCACAACTAAATTATTATTTTATTGTTTATTGTGTTTTGCCATCGATTCGGATTGTGTTGGATTTAATTCGTTCTTTGTTGCTCGCCGGGATGATGTATCGATAACGATGCTGGAGGAAGGACAGTGGCGTGGGTCGGTTTGGAGGAATTCACCGGGTCACCTCACGGGGGGTATTGGAAGACCTTCCTCAGGTTAAGGGGGGAGGTGGGGTGTTTTGAGGGCGTATCGACGCCTCTCGACCCCATGAGCTCACGCAACGCCAACACTCTCCCAAAATGCAAAACTCAAAGAATCTACCTGGAAATGCCCAGCAGTCGGTCCGGCACGACACACCGACCGCTCCACAGCGTATTGTCGCAATCGTCCGATTCTCCATTCCATCGTTTTCGTCAACTCAGCTTGCAGCATACGATTCGTAAATCAAAAGAATTCCATTTTCTTATATTTTGCGCCTAATTGAAATGTCATCTTGTATTAAGCGGCACATTGTGCCGCATGTTGCTGTTGCAAACAGCAAAACACCAAGTCAAAGCCGGCCGGACAGGCGACAAAGAAGAAAACGAATTGGAAAGAAGAGAGAAAAACAGCCGATCGTAAATTCAGAGCAAAATGTTTCAATTGTTGTCGAATGGTGGGTTTCATCACATCGGGCTGATGTCGGCCCATTCAAAAAGTCCCGTAAAGAATCGGTGTTTCGTAACATCGAGGTAGCCAGTTCTGGCTGAGGTGTTGAATAGAAATGTTCATTCTTTTTTCCTTTTTCGAAAATGGCTTGAATGAGATGAATTATTTGGGAAAAAATCGGCAGAGAATGCGTTTTTTTTGTTCGATTTTTCATGTCATTCGGTCGGTCGATTTGTCCAACGCTGCAAGCGATTGGTTGAATGCATTTCGAAACACCTGAGAGACGTCGTTTCTGTTCACAATGCTGATGATGATAACGACTTCTGATCGATTGGAATGCGGTTCGGGTCTTTCGGGATATCTTTTCGTTCACCGGCGTGTAATAAGCTCAGTCAAACTGACCTGAAGCAGAGCGGTGGCTCAAGTGGCTCGACTGTCGGACCTTTGGCAATTACAAGGCACTCGGACGGACAATGTCTGTGGAACGGTTTCTTCAACTCGACTAATTCTCTCTTTTCTTTCCATTTCAGATTCACGAACATTTACTTCCGGTTGAGATTACTGTTTGAAGGTAAGTCAATGCGGTGCAGCGGAAGTCAGGCAGGACTGTCGACTCCAGTTGAGTCATTCTGATTCGCTTTCGACAACGCACCGTCAATCGTCGCACGCTCAATTTCCTCGGATGATTGCGGAAATCATGCAATTCACTCTGCGAGCGATGCGTTTGGAGCGGTCGACGAGATCCACCCGATATGACACATCAAAAATATCGTTGAATTTGAAATACTGACACACTTCTGCATTTCATAACAAAATGAATGATATTTTGTTATTGCGACAAGCGTCGACGATGCGACGACATTTATATTTATCTTCAAACACGGGATTTTTGGTTTCGGACTATAAATATCCAAATAGAATTTCCGTATGGCACACGGTTGCCGATGGGCCGAGGAGGCTGAGCACGTCGTGCACCGACCGACACGAGCATTTGCTTGTCGTAAATTTCACTTGCACCGAACCGGTGCATTTCGATGGTCAAATTGGATGGTTTCCACCAAACACACACACACACACACACACGCACACACACACACACACGCACACACACACACTGCGACGAAACCGAAAACGTGTGTGGGTGATCGACGTTTAATAAAAATGGATAAATTTTCGTTAAAAAAACAATGTCGATAATGACAGTTAATTAGTGACAATTGTACAAGTTGTTTGTCGATTGTGTCATTTGGGCTGAAGCGTTCGTTCAAATTGTCGCCGGTCTCAAATGTAAATCGAAGAGAAAAAACGACAAGAAAAACATCGAAATTTTGTCATTCGAAATGTGTTTGGTTCCGCTTGGACTGATTCAATTAAAACTAATTCAAACCAACTGAAAAGCACACAAACATTCTCCCAAAAGACAAAAGACAAAACAAAAACGGTACTCAAACAATAAATCGCCATCGCCGCGCGACTCATCCGGTTATGAGCGGAACGGAACGGAATGCAACGGAACCACCAAGATGTTTCGAAACGTTTTCACGCGCTCGACTTTGCCTCGCCGCGACTTCGACTCGACTCAATCCAATAAAACCAACCGAAATTTATTTTATTTTTTATTTTATTTTTCTTTTTTTTTTCCAATGAAAAAATATTCTAAACAATTTCTATTCGAAACGATAATTCCACACTTTTGGTCCAAACGCAAGGCGACCAGAGGTGGATGGAACGCACAGCCCAGCAAATGGTCGCCGCAGATAAATCATCTGCGTCGAATAATAAACATTTTTATGGTGACATGGCATTTCGAAAACAATTCCAAGAGTTTTCTGTAAATTGTTAGCATGGAATTGAAATGGAGTGGAAATAGTTTTCCGGCCGTTTTCTAATATTTTCACGGGTCTGGTTGAAAGTGGCGGGGAATGCGCTCGCCGAAACGCAATTTCATCGAAACGGGATGTTTCCGCTTGAGGCGCAGTGAGTCGTGAATTACTTTGCGGCGAAACCGAGAACCACGGAATTACTGAAAATTATTTAAAAAAAAAAATAAAAAAAATAAAAAAAAATAGAAAGCTATTACGTCATTATATTTAATCCCTCGCGGAAGAAAAAAACAACCGAAAAATACGAAAAAAAATCTTCCAAGAAATTTTCTCACAGAATTCGCGAGAGAGAAAGAACGAAAGAAGAAGAAAAAAACAAACAAACAGGCAATCGCCCAATCTTCATGCCAAGCGTTCCGCATTCCGCATGAAATATTCAAAGCGAGTTTTATGGTTGCATTTAAATGGATTTAATCATTTTGATAAAGTCACATTAATAATTCCATCAATATGCAAATAAACGTGCAGAATGCGCGCGGCGGCTAGTTTCGTTGCGGTTGAGGCTGTCTTGAGCGATAAAGTCATCTGCATGACATTTATCACGAGCAAATGAATTGTTTGGATGCCGCGATGTCGTCTGACATTGGTCGGATGTCACATTAGCCATCGGTCAGTTAATAAATAACCCGGTGAAATTGCCATGGTCGGGTCGATGCCAAAATGCCTGGTGGAAAAGTCTGCGTCGTCCGCCATGCGGAATGACCGAGCGCCGACCGAGCCAACCGATGACAGTTAACATCGTTTCGGTTATGTGAATTTGGATGCGAATTTAATTGAAATTTATTAGCCTTGCGAACGGTGGCTGGGACTTGAATCGTCGGAGGCGACGTTTTTTCTCGCTCACTTTTCTCTTACAATTTCCACCGATTCGCTACGATTCACTGTGATTTTTCACAAAAATCTCATCGGACGAGGGAAACGCGTCGGGTTTCGCTTTCATTGATTCGCCAACAAATGATTCTTGTTAACACAAAGTCGACATCGTTTATTCTGTGTTTGAGTTGGATTTGAAGACGAGCTGGTGTTGTCGTCTGGCCGATTTTTTTCGCTTCTTCAAATTTTCATTTTCACGAATGTCACTTTGGACACCGAGATAAATTGCTGGTGTTTCGACCGGATCAACAAGCGCAGGCGATACTCTCCCCACTTCTCTTGTCATCAACGCAGGCGGGTAATTAATCGGTAATTAGAATTGGTCGTGTTCGAGAGGCTGCCGAGGTTGGGTGAGATGGAATGGCTCCCATCAATTATCACGCAACGCGGTTGATCTCATCACCCCAATTAGACCGTTGGTGGTGTTTGTCCAGTGACATCGTGACTGGAATGTGATTTTAGCCATTGACACATTCCTCACAAACATCGTCTGCAAACAGTCGTGTGTTTGCCCAAAATATTGACGAGAATTTGCAATTTGTTTCGTTGTTGCGACCGGAACACGCGCGCAACATGATCGGTGTCACGTCAATTGGCCGTGCTATTGGAAAACAATTCATTGTGATGGACGATAATTAGCTGTTGAGGGCCATTCCCTGTTGACGCGAACCGATTCATTCATGAATCCGACCGAGGTGACACTCGTTAGGCGAGCTGGTCGCTCGATGGGCCACCGCCAAATCAACTGATTTACGTTTTTCTTTCAAATTTTTTTTCTCGAGAAAAAAAGAAAACAAAATTGAAAAAAAGAAAATTAAAATTTTGTGAAAAATCTCATGTTATTTTTGGGGCCCCGCAGCCTGACGATGTCGACCGAATGTTTTTTCAACGAAATTGTCATTTGGAGACGACGATGACACACCAGCACAAGAACCACAATGACGTTATTTGTAGCATGTTTGTCCGGTTTTTTTTTCTCTCTTCTTTCACTCTTCGGTCGTGTCTGTTTGTTTTTTCGATTCGTTCAAGTTCTGTTTTCAACGATGAACGACTTGAATATGGTCGTTTGAGTGAGTGGCGTTGGCGTTGGCGTTATTTACTGAATCGTCTGCTGGCTGTGCCGCTTCGATTCGATTCACTTTCAACTGTTTTCCACGGAATTTATCCGACTGCATTCGACCGGTTGGGTGGCTACTTTCATCAACATTCACGCACACACATGAACCCTGAGTGACCTCTGAAGCTGACACGGAACGAGTCGCTCCTTGCAAAACGCTCCGCAACATTCTTGCCTTTCAAAACAAATCAACTTCCATTTTCACCAAAAGCTCGGCGCGCTTGTCACAACCGACAAGACAAATGGCACAGTTTTGTGTCATCATCAATCTCGGATGATTAACAGAGTGTTTCGATGGTTTAAGCGTTTCTCTCTCTGCGCCTCTTTTTCGGCTTTTAATTCGCAGGCAAGCTCACTTAATCGCGATTAGTTGATTTTTTTTCCTCGTTTGAATCGAAATCCGTGCAATAATTCAATTTGCTGCTTGTTCAACATTCGTCTTGAACGATTCGGTTTTTCGGACGAATTGTTTGGGCTTCGCTAATCCTTTGAATGATTTTACGCAAGGATGGACACTTGTTTGGGGATTATTGGGGATTTCATTTACGAAATTCGTTGAAATGAAAGAGTTGGCTGAAATCAAAGTGGTGTCAGCGTGCGACTGTGAAATGGGGGGTATTCAGCAAAGGTGCTGAATTGCTTCGCTGGATTGAACCCAGACGGCACGTTCGTTTCGTTACCACTGAGCATACAGCATGGAACCAAAATACCGGATCGAAGGAACACAGAATTCAGCGGAAGAATGTAATGATGAAAAATCATCCATTTAAAATGTGTGAGGGAAAGAACTAGTCACATTTGCAGTGCTGTGGAGAGTTCAAGATCCCTCCTGTGGAATTACTTTCTGCGATCGTTTCTGTCATCATTCGGAACAGTGCCGCATCTCAAGATCTGGTTCTTCGTCCCAATCCTCAGCGCAGTGGTGACACTTTGCGTATATTCCGCAGTTCAATTGTTCTCTTTCGCCTCAAATCCCGCAAAAACGTCATCAAACGCATCGAAACGGCTGAAATTGAAAACAAAAACCATCGATTTGCATTTCCAAGAAATGATTTCCATTTAATAATTCAGCGCATTAAATGGTCCGCAAATCGTAATTGTTTCTTGTCGACCGATTGACGACGAGGACGACGATGGAATAACAAGCTGCGGCTGTGTTCGACATTGCAACGGTTTTGCTCAAAACAACCGCTTTTGTTTTGACGCTGCTGCGGCTATTTTGTGTGCGCGAATGCGCTTGCGCTGCGAGGCCTTCGTCAAAGGTAACAAAAACATCGATAATCACATTGCAATTACGGCTATTAAATGAACGAGCTCAAACGGCTGACGATGCTCGAACGCAGCACCACCAGAAGCAACAACAACAACAATGGTCACATTGACACAAAACCGAATGATGGAAGAGCGCGATGCCAACAGCAAAGAACAAAATTGAATAGTTAGACATTCTTTATCGAGACATTCGTTGATAAATTCGAAGATC
>JANSTV010071594.1:0-10624 GCA_027564135.1 Lestremia cinerea
ATAAATACGGGGCGACAGCTGTTTAAAGAATTTAGTTGAATTTTAGCAGGCAAACAGTGCAATAGTGGAATAGTGGCATTGCCGAACGTGGGCCGCTCATCGCTCGGGGCAAATCAGAGCATTTTGCCTTGCTTTCGCTGGCTCACGCTTCCGCGAACCAGTCACGTTCCTTCGAGCCAGTTCAATTGAAAGAGGTCCTTTCTTATTGTTTGCCTTGAAATCTTGTCGACTGCGGCGGAGATCATCGGCGCGATTTAGTTTGAAAATTTAGTTTAATTTCGTCTTTTTTTTGGTTTTTTTGTTGGTTTTTTTTAAATTTTTCTTTTTATTTTTGTGATATTTTTGCAAGTGGAGCAGTGATTAACGATCGAGTGATGTATTTAGATCATTTGCCTTGGGATTCAGTTGTGATCTTCCAGCGCTTCACGCTTGAGCCGCAGGCAATGATTTTCGGAATTCCGCAGAGTTGGATTCGCGTCTTTGATGGACGGGAATCGGCAAAATAATTCTATCGAGAATGATTTGAGTTCAGAACGAGTGGAGCGATCGGTCGTCGGTCGAGTCGACGAAAATCGCGGACAACGAAAAATAGCTTCGAAATTGAACTCGCGCGTCAGAGGGATTTCCGACTAATTAATGAGCACACATTAACGGAAGAGCTCTTTCGCGCAACCTAATTAATAACGAATATCTATCTTTTATTTCTCTCTCGTCCAATGAATTGCGACCGTAAGCACATAGACGCAGCAAATCCACCGCGTACATACGGTACGCGTTCATTCGCACGCACCCAAAGGTGTGGCTTCCAATTCATTTCGGTCTTTAGAAAATTCAATCCATTTTGTGTCGCTTCATTGTCAGCGCGCATACCATCAAACATCATCGCCGGTTATCGAAATTCCTTTTATTTCGATTCAAACCGTCGACCGAGTCTTCTTTCTTTCGCCATTGTGCCATTGTACAACAACAACAACAACAACAACAACAACAGTTAGAATTACATAATCGAGGCAGTGTGCCTGCACTGCAGCAGTGCTCATTTGTCACAGTCGATCTGCCTTTGCGCAATTGTAGTTTGCTAATGGTCGCGAAAAGTTTGATATTCATTCGATGGCCGTTGGTTCGCGCTCTGAGTCGCCACAAATAACTGTAAATATTACGTAGTAGAGATTCACGAAGAGCACGTAATACGTTTCGCACAGAATTTTGGTCGCGAGAGGTGCCAACGCAAGGATGCGTCCACGGCGCAGTTCGTCTCAGTCGTTTTGTGACCACCAGCTTTAATGAGCCTGAAGGTTCTTGCTAGACCTTTGTTTCAAATCAAGGTGAGCAAATTTTCAGGTGTGTTAAAGACTGTTTTGTGGCTTCCACCTCCGTTCGACGTGAAAATTCATCGATTCGCGCATCACGCAACTCCTGAACGGCTTCCGACAGAATCATTGTGCAATCGTCCACATCTAAAAATTTGCTTTTGACCTGTTTTCGAATTGAAGGTGAGCAAATTTTCAGGTGTGTTCGACTGCACTGCGTGCAACAATAGTTCTCCAACATCAGCATCAGACCCACGGACCCTTTGAACAACCGGAACTTCAATTATTTGGTAGCTTCTCCGAATTGGCATCTGAGCGACGAAAAAGTCACTTTGCGCACGTTCATCCACACAGCGCCATTCAATTCATTTCATTTTTGTTTTTTTTTTCAAGTTTCAGCGGGAAATCCCAACTCGACTTTTTTGGGGTCCGTGGATGAAATTCCGGGCGCTTTCGATTAGTGCTTGTGATTTTTTGGGGTTCGATACCGCTCAATCCGCCCGGAATAGATGGTGCCGATCTCAATGGACCCGACAGCTTTCCCACCAAAGTCCACAAAGTGGCAGGTCGGCCAAATGGGGGGTGAGCGGAAGAGGAGGACAGGCGAGAAAGCCAGTCAAACGGTGTGGCTATAAGTTCTAATCCGAACGGGCCATTCAAATCGAAGCTACAATTTGCAGAAGATTGTTTATTTCAAGAAGTTGTTATCGTCTCGTATTTACAGGGCATTTGGATCTTTGGCGCGCAGTTTAACTTAATGAGGGACGAGGTTACAGTGAACGCCCCCTCTGGCACCTCAACAACGACCAGTTCACCAAAATGCTTCGCCGACTCTTGCAAAGCCAGATCATTGTTTCCCTTGGCCTTCAATTTGACCCTTTGACTCGACGCCTTGGCTCGCGTTGCCCCAACATTTTCCGTTAGAAGCCGCGTTCAATCAACTCAACCAAACGATTAGAACATTTCTTCCCTTCCCAACTCTCTTTCGGTTGACAACAATCGAACAATGCTGAAGAGAAACTGCGTTGAGCTCGAGCTGAACCACTCAAGGAGCGAAGCCAACGTTTTGAGCTTGTTTTTGACCGCACGACAATTACAATCGTCAAATTGTAGGTTCAATTTGAATTTCCTTTCAAACGAAACGCTCTTTCGAATCGCTTGTTTTTATATCCAATTCGCCCGAGTTTTGCCTCGCCCCTAAAATTTCCATCCCCCTCACTCGCTTTATCTCCCTCATTTCGTCCAACCCAGAAGTTGAGCTGAAGCGTGAGACTAGCACATGCGCTTCCACTTCGGACTGGAAGGGAATCGATGGTCTCGATGACGATCGTAGGAGGAATGGAAGGCACGCATCATCAATTGCACGGCCACAAATATTCGAAAGGCAGTTTCGGTGACTCTCTTCCAGCAAGCGACTGCCCGATTCGCGTCTGAGGGACCTCTTTGAGAGGATATTGCTTTCAATTTCAGGCGATTTCTGAAGCAAATTCAAACATTTCCTTTTCAGAGAGTAAAGTCGTCCCCGAAAATAAATTCCCATCGCACAATTGGTGGGCACAAATGAGCCTCGCACACTGCAATAGGTAAAGCCTGGCTGACCACAGCCCGAGTGGAATTCAGTTGTTGAAAATATAAATCCAGGCGAATTTCGGCCAAAACGCTCGAAAGCAGTTCAATCGGTTCTTTCGTTGATGCCAAAACACTTCAACTGCAATTGTTTTCGCCATTGGGACCAATCAATGAGATTAAAATCAGCTTCAGAGGCATGTCCTCTCGTCGGGAATTCTTGTGAACCTCGTTCACTCTGCCACTGCTAAAATTGATTGATGAGAGCGCTGCATGGGACATCACATTTAATCAGGCAGCGATCCATTGGTCGGAGACGCTTCAACTCAGTTCAAAGCGGCCGTTTGCTGCCGATCGGTTTGTTTGAATGTTGATAGAGATTCAATTTTACCTTTGAAATAAATGAAATGCTCGAACTCATTTTGATTTGAGGCTTTCGCAGAACTGGTCTTTTCTTTACGTGAAATTTCTGTTCCACGCACTCGACCTCCCCCATCCCCCCCCTCCCTCTCGCCTCATTGCATGTTTACGTTGAATGTCCATTGCATGTCTGACCTCCATACAATCATATGGCGCGCAGCCAATGATGCGCTTGGGGCGAATAAGCAATTCCGTGGAAAGACGCCGTTCGTTCGATGGTGCTTAGCAGCAGAAGAGGGCTTCGACCAAGATTAATTAATTGAAAACCTCAAATTAATTTTAATTATTTTCAGTTCTTGTTCGAAGTCAGCTTGATTGAGACCTCCAGATGAGATCCATGGATAGAACTCGCCGAGAGGATAAAATGGAAACGCAGGACTGTCTGTCCGTTAATTTGGATCAAAGCAATAATTCAGAGTTTATTTCGTCTCCACTTTCCTGGATTTACCTTGATTGCTCATCCTGTGGTCTCCGACGAAAATTGCGAATCATTTTTATTTTCCGTTTCGGTTCATTCAGTTGCGAGCACAGCGAAATCGAAGTACTGGTTGCCATCCCTGCTTGAGCGCTCTCCATCCATCCATCTCTCGAATACCAATTTCCAAGATTGTACAAGTTGAATGATTTTATGAGACGGCATCAAATTTGGCTTTCATTAAAACATTGCGGGACGCTTTATCAAACGTTTTATAATTCCTGAGCTTGAGACAGTTGGAGTGAATGCGGCCACCATTACCGTCTGCCCTCTCCGATGCCTCCCACTATTTTTGTCAATTGAAAAGTTGATCGTCTTTGGTTAGTTCCACCGCAATTGGTCCAGAAAGCAAACTAGGTATCGAACGATAGAACGCCACCCCAGAGTCGCAGGTAGGTAATTGGCGCCACCTGTGAAATAAGCGGGATAATTGTCAGAGTCGACCTGGACGCAGCTGCACTCATTCTCCTCACAAAAGGGAGGCCTCAGCCGAAATGTTCAAAGTTCTCCTTGGCAATCATGCGGACGTCTCAAATAAAGCGACACCATTCCGCTTGGCGGTAATTGGCAGGCAGTAGACTTTCGGGCGGATTAATCAAACGCGCTTTGAGTCCACATTCAGGTATGCCTTTTGGGATTCAAGTCACAATTTGAAGGTAATCTTTGGATTTCAAATCTAATCTTGAATGCTAAATATCATCGCGGGAGATTTCTTACAACTTTGAATTTGGTGGAGGCTTCCCGAAGAACAAAAGAGAACTCAAGGAAATCTCAAATGTCCCACGTGAGCTCTGAGACTTTCTAATTTCGGTCTCAGAGGGCGCTGATCAATCGAAATGCAAAGGTAACAAAGGGGTGAGACGCTTATCGCAAGTAATTCAGAAAGAGACAAAGACACAAATACCGTCTCTCTTAGTTTCCTCCAATTTATTCAATTCAAAATTCCCAATTCAATTTTCCAAACAAGCCAATGTGATGAATAAATCCAAAAATCACTTTTGCAAAAAAAAAAAAAAAAATTACGAAATCGTCTTTATTCGAAATTCGAACCCGATTTTGACTTGAACTCGGTTAAAGCTGTGTGAATGCGGAAATGTAATCTCGATTCAAGAGAATATCGTGTGTAATTCTTCCTGAAAGTGAAAGAGAGGAAACAGAGAAAGCATGAGATTCCGGTGCGTGTGGGCCGATTGGCCTGAGCTCGACTCACTTGGCGTCTTCTAAGGCTGCCACCGCATTCTGGAATTTTCCTTGGTCGGCATAGAGAAGCCCGATCTCTACGATTGCATACGGAATGATGTAGAAGTCTTCCTTTATGCTCTTATGCATGGAGATGGCCTCTTCTAGGCATCTAAACGAGAGGAGGAGGAGGGGGGAAGGAAACGTCAATAAATGAACAGACCTTCCCAAGGCAAAGATTCCGATCGAGTCGATCATCAATTCAATGAATGAGCGACCGATCGATGACGCTCCGCCGGCACTTACTTGTACGCGAGCAGTGGACTGTTCATGTGTCTTAAACATGCTCCTTTGAGCAACAGCAGTAATGCACGGTTATCACAATCGTATTTGGATGGTCCCGTTTTGGTGTTTAGCTCATTCAACGATCGATCAATCAACTTATAGACGCGATCTGCTAATTGAAAGCTCTTTCCTAGAACTTTGAAGGCATTCCATAAATACATCAGTTCGACAACTGGTAAAATTAGTTGTTTGTTTTGGGCGAAAAAGCGTTCGGTCCGTTTAATTGCGAACTTTTCCATCGGCAATGATTTCCCAGCTATCCTCTGCTTATAACGTGGAACTTCTCTGTGGGATCGGACAAGAGGAATGTGTTTAGTGTCTATCATCTCGAGAATTGGATGATTCAAAGGTGATGAACCTCACCTCATTAAAGATTCAATCTTCTGAATATCACAAGGCGTTAAATCATCACGATTCTTCATCATGATTATTACAGCTTTCTGGTAAGTGTAAATGGTTCGTGACCATTTGCTGTGTTCGCACAGCAAGCCAGCAAAGATCTCCGCTTCATCCCAATCGAGTTTGAGGCTGTGTTGTGGAGGGAAACCCATGGTTAGTGCTTGTACTCAGTTTTCACTGGCGTCGGCCAGCCAACTCACCAGTTCACCCACAACATTTCCCAGAAGCAGAGATGGTGGAATTGAGGCCACAAATTTTGAGATTTCCATGATTTTTTGTACCAAACTAAGGCCTCGTCCAGATTACCCTTCATGAATTCCAATCTTCCCTTAAAAAACAGAAACCACACGCCCTCCGGATACATCTGAAAACGGACAAGCAACAGCAGCATATCGTCAGCATCGGCCTCACATAAGTCAACGGCGGGTCTTACACTAAGTTGAGTCTTCAAAATATCATCGCAGAAATCGAGATCGCCCTCTTGATGGCTGAGTACGTAGCAAACAATCAAATTATAGGCAAGCAACGTCATGACGCACAGCACTTGTCGAATGCCGGTCATCTGGTAGCCGGCAATCAGGTCCTGCAGTCCCATTTCCTGTTGAGAAACGGAAGTTAGCCGATCCATCAATGCCTGACTCCCGCGTGCCCGCGTACCTTGTTCCCGGAGAATCCAATGAACTCGAGCAGCTTGATCACCCTGCCCGGCAGCAGTGAGATCATCAGATTGAAGGTGCCCACTCCCATTCGAACGCCACTCTCGAAATGAACCTTCGAACTGTTGGTCTCCCAGTTGCGTTGCGTCAGGATGTTGTTGCACTCCCTGAAAAGAGAAGGCAAGCGAAAAGGTCAAAGGTGGATCGTCCCGTTTCGGTTCCGGAGAATGCCCTGCGCGTACTTGTATGTGTTGTAGCAAGTGCGGATTTTGATGCCGCCTTTTATCAAGCTCGTCAATGTCTCGTCTTCGATGAACGTGAGTAGCGCTTTCAACAGCAATGCCTCGGCCGAGATGAGTTCAGCATGCGCCTCCATTTCGGTGTATTGATCGTAGTTTGGCTGCAATTTGCAATTTGTGAGTGGATCGATTCGCAAAGGTCGCGACTCGCAGCAATTACACGTTTAAACGTTTTCCCGATGCTTTCCGTTATGGTGTTCTTCTTCCTGTGCTGGTTGCACACGCTCAGACACAGCTTTATGTCCTCTGAAGCCTTGGCAATGTGCTGCTGTTCGAATGTCAGGATCGCTTCGAGAAACGAAAAGACGCAGTTTCCGACGGAATGGTACATCGACGAGTGGCTCCTGGAAGGCAAGTGAACGATACGATCGATTTCAAGGCAGAGACCATCGCACCATCGCGCAGCGTACTCACCACGGCTTCAAGATTTTCTTGGCATCGTCGAATTTATTGTTGAAAAAGAAATTGACGGCCAGCTTGGCATCGGCCAGGGCGGTGTCCAGGTCCATTGCGCAGGGTTCGCTGCGAGAGCAGAAAGTGGAAAGTGTAATTGCGTGATGCGCCGCGACGTTCGGCTCGAAGCTCCTCTCACTGCGACGACATTCGTGCGTACTTTTGATGTTCCTCGGGCTTCTTGCTTGGTTTCTGCTTCAAACCCACCCATTCAATTTCACGGCTTCGCTGTGGTTCAAGACTCAAGAAGAGACCTTGAAGGACTTTGAAGCAACGAATTTGAATGGGCGGCGCTTTCGGAACAGAAACTGAGCAGGAGACGTGAAAGAGCGCCTCGCATCCACATGCCTCCAATCAGCTGCCTCCTAATTCACAAACAGCTTCCCCTTACCTGTTGGGAATGGTTGAGTCGCAAGCATCCTGGAACTGGAATGGAGAGAAGAACCTTTTGAAAAATCTCAACGGGACTCACACCAAAAACGAGTCATTTGATCGGAGTCAATTCAATGCGCTTCCTTCTTCAGCGTCGCCCTCGCTCCTGTCGAGCATCATTTCGGTTTCTGGCGGGCACGAACTTGTGCGCTCCAAACGCATGTCAGACGGCGGAAGAACGACTTTGAATGAAAATGAGACCGCCATCGCCGTCGATCCCCACGGCACAGTTCGCGAATGCCACAAATTCTTGCTTTCGATAATTTTCTCATTTCAAATCGGAAATCTGTTTCAGCGCAGTTGCGAAATAGAATTCGAAAAGAAAAAACGCTTTACAAATGCTCGCAACGCGCAAATCGAAAGCCGTCGCCGACAATTGATTGACCAAAGCTTGCAGCGCAAGGAATATCAAATTATTATTGCGCAATCAACGTGCTTCGTGCAGTTGCGCTCCCCTCACACATTTCGATCCGTCGCTGAAGCATTGACCGAGCTGAATAACGCCGAAATATCGATTAAAAGGCCAAGCAATGCGCGCAGTGCGAGCAACGTCGTCGTCATCGTCGTCGGACACTTGTCCAGTGCACATTCCGCAAAGCCGACTAAATGCTGTGTCTTCTCACAGGTTTTTAATCGAAATCGATAATCACCGATCGCCGGCAATCGAAAATCCAGCAGAATGTGAGCCATATGGTGCTCCGCCAGCAATTTCCATCAATTATCAAGCATTTATCAAGATAATTGCCGCCGAGTGGTGACCGGTTGTAAACGTAGCCACGCGAGCGGTTGCACAGCCGCGCACGCGTACGCTCCTTTACGTAATTGATAGGCGCACGATTAAAACGAGTTGCGAGCGTTGCTTCAAAACAAAACAAATCGCCAAGCAAATCGGAAACGTCGAGCGAGTCGAATGGGGAAGCGCGCCCGTCGGTGGTGGCCGGATTGCCATCACGACGCGGAGTGGAGGGGGGCTGGCTGCGTGGGCGCCGCCGAGCGTTGAAGGCAATTAGGGCGCTCTTTGCAACGGCTTCCTCGCACTGTTCGGCGGAACGGGCCGGCTGCAATGCAACTTGAGCGGCTTCCGCCAATCTAAAAATGAACAACAATTGCGGTGCTTTCGGTCTTCGCTCGCGTCGTTTTGGGGGTTTTCCACGGCGAACCAGGGCAAACGCTCCCCGAAACACTTTCAGATGCGAACTGTTGCGCGCTTGTTGCCATTCGCGTCTCATTCCAATTCACCATTTCAACATTCGAACAGATTGGCCGGCAATCGATCGCGGGCCGCCGCTTGCACGAGCCATTCGCGCAAGCAATCGCTTGCATAATTGTATAATAATGGCTAAGCACCGGCTCGATGTTAATTTGATTTGTCAAGTGTTTTATCGATTTTCCACCTTTCTTGAAATACTTTGTCGGAGTAATTGATCGAGCAGCCGAACAAATGGGAGGGGGGACCCCGCCGCACTCAAACGCTTCAACTTCAATCAGAACACGGTCGACAGCTTAACTTCAATGCGCGCGCGCATCCCATCTGAGTCAAACCCGTCCATTTTGCATGCCCATTCGAGAGTCCGTTCATTCCCAACGCGATCAATGAATTTAGGGCAAAATGTTGCGTATCGCGATCGAGCTAAGATCGAGAGATCATCCGAGGCCACGCATCACGCTGTCAAACATTGCGTATGTTGCGATAATGGCAGCATCAATGCTCAACGACAATTTGCCGCGATGTCGAAGTGCACGGTGAACGATCAAAGGGCTGTGCGTCAGCGATAAAACGACGTGGATCGGACTGAGCGCGTTCCATTTCGAGCGGACTCAAACCGATCACTGCATCTGGGTTATTAAACATCAATGACGCAAATCAAATCGTTCGATCGGCATTCGATCGACGGAACCATTTTTAATTACACTTTTCATTGCTGTCCGCCATTTGAATATGGCCCTGGAAAAGTCTCAAACAAATTCATTCACAACAATCAGATATCAGTTCTGCAATCCAATGGAATTAAATAATTTGCAATTAGCTATTCATATCTGTCGAAATTGTTGCTGGCGTTCGGGTTGAAATGTTCGTGTTTTGAACTCTGGGCGCTTCGCGAATCGCGATAATGGACGTTAATTGGATAGTAATTGGCTGAACGGTACACTTTGCTGATTTACAATTCGAAATCTCATTGCAGTTCCCGTTCGGATGTCCTCTCGGCGTCGCAGTGCAGCGCAGCGTTGCGTGTCGCTGATTCGCCGGAGAGCATTTCGATTTATCAAAGTTGCATTTGATTTTACTGCAGCGTTTGATTCTGAATGACACGATGATTGGAGTGTGCGAGGGGGAGGGGGCGACTGATGTGTGTTTCACAAACTGGCACGAGACCGAGGTCAAACGGACGGACGGAACAAACGACCCGAGTCCAGGTGCAATTGATTTATCAGTTCCGGAGCCGCCGTCAACGCAAACTAATTACAAAACGAATTTCGAATCGATCAGAAACATTCTCGGATAATTTCGGGTGTGTTTCCACAAATTGCCTTGTTTTCGTTGACTTTGACGCTTGTTTGCTCGGCATTATATTGCTTATCAACGCAATTCATCGTGCGTTAACATTTCGTCTGAATGAATAATGAGTGGAAACGGTGCTCCGTGAACGTAACGTGATGATGATGGATTAGCTTAAGGTACATCATCATCGCATCGAAAGCGAATTGTCGAGTGCGCGCCGTCGGACGAGGGCATCAGTCGAATGCCGAACCGGAATGGGGCGGCTCCGTGACTTGCATCGGAAATGCAAAACCTTTGTTTTGAATAATCGTCGAATTTTTATTGCTTTTCCTTCGTCTTCTTCTTCTTCCTCGTCTCTCTCACTCTCTCTCACACAAGAAGCCAATTGTTTCCAGGTCGATGCGATTCAGAGCCAATCATAACAAGTGACGCAGGCACCGACCAATTTTCGCGTAAATGCCTGCAGTCGCATGAACGGGAAATGTGAATAATAAATCGAGGGAACATTTCCAACTGAATTCCAGATGATATTCAAAGCAATGGCTTTTAAATCGATAAGATCTTGAACTGATTGCATAATTGAGGAGAAC
>JANSTV010071605.1:0-22705 GCA_027564135.1 Lestremia cinerea
GTTCCCCCACTTACACTATTGAAACAGGCAACTTCATCTCGAAAAACAATAGCTTTTTCTCTAAATTTCACTCAATCACTGGACGGCTTCAGGTAGGCACTGATTGAAGCTCGCGAACACAAACAAGTTGCTTTGCATCAGTCGGCACAAGTCGGTTGAATTGGATGCTGATAAAACGACTGAATTCAGAATAAACGAACCGACGACATCATTCACCAAACGATCGAGTACGAATGATTGCTACATCCCGACAAAAAAATTATCATTCAATTCAATTGACTGCTTTTGGACGATGCCGCAATCAGTGTTGGTAGAGCAAGCCTCGTCGTGCCGTCTGAATCGTCTCGGTGATTTCTGAGAATTTCCACGAGACATCTCCCAATTTCGATACTGTTTTCATCAGCGGCCAACAACGCCAATTGTCACACATTGCAGCGTTAATCACTTGTCACTATAATAATTCGCTAATGATTTTGGCAAATTAAATTTTTGCCCAAATTTTCCACGGCGGAAATTGGATCAGTTGTTATGTTTGCCTTGTCTTGAGTGTTTGCGCTGCAGTCTTCGAAGAAGAATTGCGGCAGAACTTGTTTGTTCAAAATTGAATTTAAAAAAAATTTGAGAAAAAAATCGTTTTGAACAACAAACAACACTTTGCTCCGAGTTTGACCCGGCTGTGAAATTTGTTATCACCGCTTGAAGGCGCATAATTTATTGTGATTCTCGAAATTGGCCGTTGACGATGCTCTTATCATCTTCACTCCGACTCCGATGCGCTGGAAGTGTTGAGGATTAGTCATCGTCCGAGAGCCCCGATCAACTCCTCTTTCGACCCAACCAGCTCAGTCACGACCTGAGCTCGACGATGTTGTCCCAGACAGGTCGAAATCGACATTGATCACTCACAAATGAATGATTGGCGTGAGCCACTCGTGTGACCATCGCAACCATTCGAAGTTCAACAATTCATGAGAAAGTAAACAGCGGCAATAGATTTCAACGTTGAATTGAACCATTCAAGCTCCAAGCGTTGCCAGTGAATGGAGCTTCACTCCACAGATGGCATTTTAAATCAAAGCCGCGGCGTTTCATTGAAAACCATTCAAATGTCTCTCGATATTCCACGAAAGGGCTTCTGATAATTTGCCTCAACTCATCCGGTCTTTTGCTCCTCTTTGCAATGTTTTTCAATTGCATTTGCCCGTCTACAGTTTCGCGTCAACTGACCGGCGTTATTTGTTGCGCCATCTATTGGCACACGTTGCATTGACTTCAGTCCGATCGGAGAATTTGAGTCCCAATATCGCGATTGCCCCAAGAGAACCATCGCAGTAGTCGCTTCTCGTGACATTCCCTCGAAACCAACAGACGAACCTGAAAAACGAAGCAAGCGAAAGGCCCGCCGAGCTACAATCCTCGAAGCGAACGCGGACCACCCTATCAATGTAGCAGTACAATGACAGAATCCAAACAAAAACATTCAACACATACCGGATCGTCACAAATCCATCAAGCGATGTGTTTCTCCAATCAGTAACGCTTTGTGGGCCGGCGAGGCAAGTCATACAGTATTTCTTGCTTTGCGTTTAGCTATTTTTAGAATTATTTCACATTTTCTCGTCTACCACTCCACCTCTCATCCACGTCGAACTGCTTCCCATCGACGAATTTGCGTGCTGGTGACATTTCTCGTTGAATCGAATGAAATTTCGAAAGAGTTTTTTCATTTCGTCAAGCCAATATCTTTGCATTGGGCAATAGCAATCAAGTGGCAGCCCGTCAAAACAATCGCACCGAAGGCATACAGAAAAAGCAAAGCGTAAACATATGCGCATTTAATAATAAACAGGTTTTGTGTGAATCGTAATTTTTGTGAGGACCATTGCAATTACGAGATTTTCGTGTTGAAAAATAAAGAGCAAGCGAAAAAAAACCGAAAATTTTGAGGCGAAAAACAAGACGAAGAAAAAATTTATCGCAAAATGTTATCTAAAGTCTCTGTGAGTTTAGTGGGCAAACACTTGCCAGCAGTAACCGGTTGTATGAAAGAGCGCGCCGCGTACGTCTCGAAAAGATTCATTGCAACAACAAATGCGATAGCCAACCGTCAGACGAGCACATTTAGCGATCAAGATGGGTTCATTCGATATTCGTCTCTGGAGGATGTGGCGATTCCGAATGTGCCATTGGATCAATACATCTGGAAGGACTACAAGAAATGGGAGAACCACACAGCCACGGTAAGGCCCATCGTCACACCAAATAAGCGAAACCGACACATTAACAACAATCTCATAAAAACCGTTAGTCAAAAAATTGGAAACCCAAAAAGTCAAGTGTTGTTTCAACAACGACGAATCAGTACCGCCGGCCAAAGGTCCGGCCGATAATTTCTTGTTTGTGCCGGTTTTTTGCACAAAGACGAGAAGACGGTGAAAGTTCAAGCATAAAAGTTCTTGTTCTGTCGCCAATCTCGTTCGAGCCAATTCATAAGTGGCTATCGATGATTGATTCGCAATAATAAAAATCACAGACGCCAATAAAGAGATGGCCTTCGACTGTGGCACTGTGTGGTCTGAGAACGGCGTACAAGCTACAGATTAGCTCCAATCACGGACACACACTCGCGTCCACAAGACGTTTAATCGTTTGGCAAGTCATTGTTGTCGTTTCAAATTCAGTCGGAAACTGATACCGTGTCATGACTTGTAGAAATTCAATCGACTTTCAAGGTATAATGACCGGATGCAAGGCAAACACTCAAATAGGAACGCTAATGCGCTAGGCAGTGGGCAAAGTTCATCAGAATTTGCTGTGGTTACTTTTGCAAATGATGAAACAAGTGAATGCTGATTAGAGTGATAGTTAGCCTTGATTACGGCAAAAAGTAACAATTTTTTTTGTGCGATTTCCTTGAAGCGAATATGCGTTTTGAGTGATGAGTGGTCGAATGTTCAAAAGCACACTTCCGCTGGGTTAAAAGTTCACCACAGCTGACTCAACCGTTATCGGGGAAGGTATTGGGAAACGTCAATTAAGTTATCGTATCAGATTATTGGGGATAATAAGCACACGCGTCATTATGATTAAACCAACGGAAATTTAATTTCGCGCAAAAAATTTTCTACTAAAGACAATGTGGTATTTTCATTGGATTCCAACGGGGTAATTGACTCAAACATTATCTGTTTATGAGCTCAATTCATGGACGAGCCAAAGATAACGCGTGAGATTGAGTAGCGCTTGTCTACTAATCAGTGAGATTCCTAATCGTTTGTTTATTTTCTTGCAGGTTTGCGGTGAAACTGGTCGCAGCTTCACCTATGCCAAACTGAGAGACCATTCTGCTGCGTTAGCTGTGCAATATCAACAGAAATTCCGTTTGAATCAGAGTGATGTCGTTGCTATGTGCTTGCCAAACATTCCCGAATATCCGATCGCCACATTCGGTGCCATCGAAGCCGGTCTTGTGGTGACGACTATCAATCCCATTTACACAGCGGGTATGTCCGGTCATGTCTTTGAAGGAGCTTTTCTAATCTTGTCCGTTTTCAGAGGAAATTGAGAGACAAATCTCGAACAGCAACGCCAAGATTCTAATTGGAACGTGTGACTCTTATGAGACTCTGAAAAAGGCTGTTCATTTGGCTAAACGGGATATTCCGATTGTCTGCATTCGAACCGAAGTGAATCAAGCGTTTCCCGATGGTGCGATCGATTTCCAAGAATTGATCTCAACGAACGGTTAGTCGAAATCGGAATGGTCGAAGGAGCAACTGATTGCATCGGATTCGCCTTTTCAGGAGTCGATTTCAGCAAGTTGAAGCGATACGATGTGGATCCAAATGGTTTGTTGTTCTTGCCATATTCGTCAGGAACAACCGGCCTGCCAAAGGGAGTGATGCTCAGTCACAACAACATTTCGGTCAATTGTGAAATGTTGAATGTCAAAATGCCTGACATACCGATTCTGTCACCGACAACCGCCGACTTCCAAGAGTCCATCCCGTGTGTCTTGCCTTTCTTCCACATCTATGGGCTAACGGTGCTGATGATTTCGAAATTATCGTTGGGAGCCAAAGTGGTGTCGTTGCCACGATTCCAACCGGACACATTCCTCAATTCGCTCAGTGATCACAAGGCCACACTGTTGCATTTGGTGCCACCGATCGGTAAGTGACCTCGATTGTATGCTTGCCGACCCGAGAGCTGATCACTCGATTCTCATTCTGACAGTGCTGTATTTGGCCGGAAATGACAACGTGAAGCCGAGTGTCTTGAGCACTGTTAAATATGTTATGTCGGGTGCAGCTCCCATCGGCAGCTTGGATGTGGAACGGCTTCTGAAAAAGTGAGTTGCAATTTGCTTCATCAAAAATAAGCAAAGCTGAAGTGTCTATTCATTGTCCACAGAGCCCCGCAAGTGAGCTTCTTGCAAGGTTACGGTTTAACAGAAACTTCCCCCTTGGTTGCTCTCAATCTCCCGGGCAATACGAACGCGGCCTCAATTGGACGTCCTGCTTCAAATACCCAGCTCAAAGTAATCAGTTTGGAGGACAAACAATTCAAAGGGCTGGGTCCCAATGAAAAGGGTGAAATATGCGTGCGTGGACCACAGAATATGTTGGGTTACTTCAAGAATCCCAAGGCTACCGAAGAAATGGTCGTGGATGGTTGGATTCGCACGGGCGATCTGGGACACTATGACGAAGAGGGCTTCTTCTACATCACGGATCGCTTGAAGGAACTCATCAAAGTGAAGGGATTCCAGGTGCCACCGGCTGAATTGGAGGAGCTTCTTCGCAGCCATCCACACGTACAGGATGCTGCTGTTGTGGGAACATCCCACGAGAGCTACGGGGAGGTCCCACGGGGCTTCGTGGTCAAGCGACAGGGCGTTGAAGTGAGCGAAAAGGAAATCCAGGAGTTTGTCGCAGAGAAAGTAGCAACTTACAAGCAACTCAGAGGAGGAGTACTGTTTTTGGAATCCATTCCGAAGAATGCTTCCGGTAAAATTCTCCGTCGAGATCTCAAGCAGAAGTACTGCTCGTAAAAGCTGCTAGAGCCTTTATTTATCGTCATTCCGGCCAATCGACGAAGACAATACGCATTTTCAGATACTTACGCCTCGCGGCTTGTTAATGCCACGAATATTAAAAAATCGAAATTATTAGAATGTTGAGAATATCAAACAGTTTAAACGGGTGATTCACGCATCGAACATCGCAACTCATTAATGTACATAAGAAACGTCGATTTGCATGGAGCCCATTGGAGAAATATATGAACGTTGTCTAGTACAATGTGCTCATTTAGGTCGAGAACAAAGCCCCACAGTATTTCGATGAATTCTTAACCTCTCTCTCTCTCATACTGTGAGGCTATGCTTTCATCAACAATGAGCACTATCGAAATGTTGAAATACTCGTTTTCTTTCAATTGCCCTTTCTTTCAGCAGCCTCACAATGGTCGCCAGCTGTCGTGTCTGCGATGAGCACGTTGAAAGCACTATCAGCAGACCTTCAGTTCATCGAGTCGTCAAGCAGAAGCTTTCCAAAGGCCACGACATTGTTGATTCACAATTTCAACCTCCTCTATAAATTGTCCGCAAGGAATTCAATTGGTTCGAGCTCATTATTTCGACGAATTGACGATATCGATTTGTTTGTCTATTTTCGTTGATTCAAGAACGCTACCAACTCGACTGATTGCCATTTGAGGGGGAGGGGACCCTATTTACGAGTTCCCTGGAAGAATATCGATCTATTACCGTTGAATAATTGAATCATGGCCGGTTTATGCATCGCGCGGATGGCCAGCTGATCATGCATAATATTTCGGAAAAAGTGAATCGAAGGCTGAACGAATGTTGGTCAGTTTGAGACAAGCTTCGAGCGAAAAATGATTGAAATCGTACGATTTAATTCAGTCAGAATTCACAAGGTCTTTTCCGGGCATTTGCTAGCGTTTCACTTTCTTGGCCAAAGCTCTTACGATCCGCGACGCTCGCACGAAATTTTATCAAAAAAGAACATTGTCGAGTTCTTCCCAACGCTCATTGTGTGGCTCTTTTCATGCTCACTCTCTGTCTTCTCGATCTGCTACAGCTATCTCTATTTCCAAGTGCATGATTCATATTTGTTGTTGAGCGTAATTTGGTGTGTCCTTGAACAAATATCGGCTCTGAGCAACGCCACTACTTCGGTGTGTTTTCATCGCGTTCTGCCGAAAATATGCCAAGACTTTGTGGTGGTGGAACGACTGCTGTGCGAAAACTTCGGAATCACGGTTCACTTGGAGACATTCAAAAGGACCTTTCGATTACGCTTGTTCTCTGTTCTGGGTGTCTTCTCGGTCATTTGGTGCTGCAAACGGTTCCTCAGGACCATACATGCGGACGTCATGATGGAAACAGTGTATTTCGTGCAATGCGTGATCACCGCCTTGCCGCTATTTCACGTCCTCTTCTACGTTGGCATTTTGCGTCAATTCCTGGAGGACTTCAATGACTACCTCAGTCACGTAGTTCCAATGAATCGCTGCGCGGCCAAATTAGCGGTGCTGAGTTCGCGATGCACCAAACTCAACCTGAGAGATTGGCAACAGACGTACTTCCAGATTTGCTCGTGTTCACGCCGCATCAACCAATATTTTGGGTGGATCTTGCTCACCACCTTCCTGTACAATTTTTATCACATCACTTGGACGATGTATTGGCTGTTCCTCACCATCTACGAGGCTGAATATCAGTTGCTACTCATACGTAATGCCTGGGTAAGCTCTTACAAGGCAATTTGCATTCTTCAAAGGTTGCTCTCGTCTTCTGCAGGCCCACTGATCAATTTCACAGGTGCCTTCCTGGCTACAAATATCCTAATCAAGGAGTGTGATTCCATTGAATTTCAAGTGATTTCCAGATTTTCATTTTAATTTTCAAAAATTCATGTTCAAAAATGTTTGCAGAAAAGGAAGCTCATCAAAACCATCGAGAATTTGAGCTTGTGGACGAATCGCAGTGTTGAATTGCAGCATGAAAGAAAGGCAATGGCCTCGCAAATTCGCAATCTCGAACTATTGACAACTGCTCGGGGATTTTTCGCCATTAACCGAAAGCTTCAAGTTCAAGTTAGTCTCGCGGCGTAGAGTTTCTTATCAGCTTCTTGATCGCTTCACTTGATTTCTTTTAGATGTTTGCTGTTTGCTTCACCTACATCGCTATTTTCATTCAATTTTTCCTCTCAATACCTCGGTAATGCACCCAGAATTGGAGGTTTATTTATTTTGCCGCAATTCCCGTGGGATAATGAGACAGATGAGATGCCTACCAACGGCCAATCACCGATTTATTGGGCTAGCCAGCGTCGAACGTTCTCACCTGGAAGTTCATTGTTTTCAACTAATCAGCCGAGCAAAGCAAACGCTTCGAAGCTAGCCAATCGTGACCAGTGGCGAATGGATTTATTGCGTATTCACTTACTAAATTCGTGCTCGTCCTCACAGCGAAACCAGTAGAAATGTCACTTTTTGAAGTAGAATCGTGATTGCTGTTGATTGGGAATCCCGTTGATAAGACTCAAGTTGGAGACCAAACCCACCAAAGGGGAAAGCTTTGGAACTTTTATGAATGAAATTGCTGCTTCGCGCTCATAGGTATCAACAAGGGCCTGTGAATATTTCTCACTTGTTCCTCCAAGTTGTGACATGTCAATTCGAACAGCCTGTGGCTGGATTACGTGTCTTTGGGTCATTCAAACATAATTTGAGACTTAATGACCAATTGAGATGTCGTTTAATAAATGAGCTTGAGTTTCTGTTGACTTTCCGGTGATATTCCTTCGCATTAGTTATCCTTCGTCCTGCACCTGTTGACTGTTCCTGAATCAAGATGCACTTGAAATGGGTTGAGTCTCGCACCGAAAATCTCTCCCCTGCGATTTGAGCTTGGCAGGCTGAGGGACTCGAATCATTGCTTGCACCAAAACATACGAAATCATTGGCCAGTCGCCCATCAACTTTCGTCAAAGATCCCTCATAATGTTCAGCAAATTCACGTGTCGGTTTCTCGCAATCGGTTTTTTTGTGTGTCAATGTGTCGTCCATCCGGATGACTCTAAATCTGATAGTCTGTCTTGCATGGACCAATACCTCGAGTCGTATTTTAATAATCAACCATCTGCAAGGAATAGCTTTGTTTTTGGTACGGCATCATCAGCCCAGAGCCACTTCATTGACCAAGTCTTCAAGTTGTTTCATGAAAAACGCGCTTGGACCATCGAAATCATCAACAAGCGAAAGATCACCAACCAGATCGAGAACGTCGTCCTATTGATTCCATCCGATGCCGATGAAGACGTCATTGAGGAGCTCGCTGAGACGACCAATTCGTACGACTACCTCCACGTTTTACTGAGCGACTCGGAGGTGTTTCCTGAGGAAGAGCTTCAATCACGAATCGATGCAATCTTTGACGTCATTGCCGTCGAATATAAAAGGCGCCTGAATGTGATCGGACGGCTGCAAGGAAACTCTTCCGAGTCCGATATAATTTGGAAGGTTTGGACGCACCAGGAGCAAGACTGTGAGAACGAGGAGCCAAGAGTTCTAGTCGCCGCCGAGTGCTTCTGTGCAACCGTAAAACGCTGTGAGTTTTCGAGGCGGGTGGCTGCTGAGGAGGTGAAATCTTGCCCATTGAAGGTGTCGAGCATCGATTGGACGCCGTATGCCTTCTACGAACCCGGTCGGGGATTTCAGAAGGGCATCGAGATATTCTTGTTGAAAACCATCGCCGAAAAGCTGAAGATCAACGTCGAGTTTAACTTGGTTGAAGCCGTGGATTATCCCGATATCAGTGACTACGCCCGCTTGTTTCAAAGGTGAGTAGGAAGCCTCTTATCTAACGTGAGTTTATTTCAAGTGCATTGTAGAGAGGTCGACTTGCTAGTTGGAGGCCTCACCATCGACCCGAAAAACGCTCATCACTCCTCTTCGACGAAGCCCTACTTCCGCGACGACCTAACCTGGTGCACGATGCGAGCCAAGCCACTGCCGGTTTGGCAGAACATTTTCACAATCATTACGAAGGAGCTCTGGGTGTTCATCTTCTTCATGGGCTACATGCACGGCTTTTTGTTTTACGCGTTGACGCGCTTCGACGATGACTACGATCACACGAGACGAGACGTGCATTACACAACTCTGATTGTGTCGCTGCCCACAGTGCTTGGCTTCAACCAGTCATTCCAGCCAAAGAGTTTCTTGGTCCGATCTTATTATGGCCTGGTGGTCCTGTGCTGCTTAGTCGGAGTCGTGACTTTCACCACGTTCCTCATAAAAGTGCTGACAGTTCCAATCGATGGCTTTCAAGTGAGCACTATCGAGGAGATCATCCGTCGGAACTTTGAACTGGTGGGCGATCGTGCGTCATACATTAAAATCGTCGATCAAATCCAAGTAAGATCAAAGGCATACGTGCTGCAAGCGAGGCTCATTGCTAACCTTTCTTCGACAGTATTCGCACGCCAAGCGGGGATCGTTCTACGTGTGTCAAAATATCGATCAGTGCCTCAAGCACCTTGAAGAGAATGACGAGATGGCCGTAGCGGTCTCGCGACTGCACGCAATGAACAGCCCATTATTGCCGGAAAAGCGGCTATACTGTTTCAACGAGTGGCAGAACATCTGCAGCTACTACGTCTCGATGGTGACACGCAAGAACTTTCATCTGCTGCCGAAAATCAACCAGATCATCCAGCACTCAGTCGAGGCAGGCTTGTTCCAAAGGTGGATCCACGAGAGCAAGGTTCAATATTGCTCTGATCGGAAGGACTTTCGCTTGGTGCGCTTGTCTGTGGCTCACGTAGGTGGGGCTTTCCTCCTCTATTTTGTTTTCAATGGTTTCGGCCTCGTGACCGCCATTGGGGAGAAAATCGTTCATCATCAAGCGCGAGCGGCCAATTGCTCGGCATTTTGGAAACTTATGGAAAAGGTCTTTGATGGGGATCGCCACTATCTACTATAATTTGCGTGTCTCACGCGCGCTTGGCTACCATTGTTGTTGGACTCCGATTCAATTTTGGGGTAATTGGGTAATTTAAGTGTCGATGATTACTCGCGTTTAGTGTTATATTGTCCAGAATCAATGCACTTGTGTCATTCATCAACTCACTTGAGACTTCCGCCAGACTTCTAAATGTCAATCCATAATTTTGATGAATGCTTTCAACACGATTCTTTTGGATTATTCTTCAGAGTCAAGAATGGGTTTAACCAAATCATCTCGACTAGTTCTCAATCGGAATCACAACCAAAGACATATCAATATGTTGCCGATGAAAATGCAATTGTTTCCGTGCTTTTGGCTACTAATTTCCAATCTAAGTTTATCGCATCAAAAGGGTGAAATTCAAATAAATTATTTTCAAAACTCATTAGCGGAGAATCTGTCGTGCGTTGAGGAATATTTCGAGGCTTCTCTTCAGAATCAACCAGCTGCAAGGAAAAACTTTCTCTTTGTGAAGTCATCAACAGACCAGAGCCACATCATTGACCAAGTCTTCAAATTGTTTCATGAAAAACGCGCTTGGACCATCGAAATTATCAACAAGCGAAAAAGCACCATCCAGATCGAGAACGTCGTCCTATTGATTCCACCCGATGCCGATGAAGACGTCATTGAGGAGCTCGCCGAGACGACCAATTCGTACGACTACCTCCACGTTTTGCTGAGCGACTCGGAGGTGTTTCCTGAGGAAGAGCTTCAATCACGAATCGATGCAATCTTTGAGGTCATTGCCGTCGAATACAAAAGGCGCCTGAATGTGATCGGACGGCTGCAAGGAAACTCTTCCGAGTCCGAGATAATTTGGAAGGTTTGGACGCACCAGGAGCAAGACTGTGAGAACGAGGAGCCAAGAGTTCTAGTCGCCGCCGAGTGCTTCTGTGCAACCGTAAAACGCTGTGAGTTTTCGAGGCGGGTGGCTGCTGAGGAGGTGAAATCTTGCCCATTGAAGGTGTCGAGCATCGATTGGACGCCGTATGCCTTCTACGAACCCGGTCGGGGATTTCAGAAGGGCATCGAGATATTCTTGCTGAAAACCATCGCCGAAAATCTGAAGATCAACGTCGAGTTCCACCTGGTTGAAGCTGGGGATTATCCCGATATCAGTGACTATGCCCGCTTGTTTGAAAGGTGAGTTGATCTTTCCCAGACTTTCCTAATGACAATCTTCCGCTATTCGCTAAAGAAAAATCGATGTGCTCATCGGGGGTCTTGCACAAGACCCAAATACCCCAGCGTACCTTTCTGCAACGAAGCCATACTATTGGGATGACTTGACGTGGTGTGTAATGAGAGCCAAACCGATGCCAATTTGGCAGAACTTTTGGCAAATTATGTCCAAAGAGATCTGGCTTGCTGTTTTCTTTCTTGGCTACTTTAATGGCCTAATGCTATTCGTGCTGATGAGCTTCGATAACGAGTACGACCACACCACCAGAGATGCACATTACGCGATCCTGCTTGTTTCGGCACCGGCCGTCATTGGCTTCAACCAAACCTTCGAGCCGAAAAATTTTTCGGTTCGGGTCTATTACTCGTTGATGATAGCTTTTGGAGTCATCGGAGTAGCCGCATTCAATGCCTTCCTCATTCGGAACCTGACGTACCCGATTAGCGGAATTCAAGTGTACACCATTCAACAAATCCTGAATCAGAACTTCGAATTAGTCGGAGAGCGTGCCACGTACACAAAGTTATCCAAACAGGACGAAGTAAGTCAGTTAATTCGGTCAACCACCCAAAGTTCAACACACATTCCGCATTCTTGGACAGTATTCGCATGCCAAGCGGGAATCATTCTACGTTTGCCACAACATCGATATTTGCTTGAAGCACCTGGAACAGAACGACGACCTGGCAGTGGCGACGTCTCGACAGCATGCGCTGAACAATCCCCTGGTGCCGGCGAAGCGACTTTACTGTTTCGACGAGTGGCAGAACATATGCCGGTACTACATTTCGATGCTGACGCGTAAGGACTTCTACCAGCTGCCTCGAATGAACCGAGTTATTCAGTCGTCGGTCGAGGCTGGCCTGTTTCAGAAATGGGACCGCCAGAGCAAGGTCCATTACAAGCGTGATGTTCAGGATTTTGAAAGGCGTCAACTCTCGATCGAGCACATCGGTGGCGCCTTGCTCTTGTACTTTACTTTTCTGTGTATTTGCATTCTGTCAGCGATTGGCGAGCAAATTGTCTATCGCCAAGCTCGTGCTCGAACTTCATCGGCATTTTGGAACTTTATGGAGAAAGTCTACGATGGTGATCGGCATTATTGGCTATGAACGAGTCGGCTTTACTGACTCCGTGCGGAATAATTTCAACGGATAAAGCTTGTTAGATCTTCTGTCTGCCTTACTTTGATCTCCTCTGATCGTAATGGTCTCAAAATGTTCGAGTTACCTGTGAAGTTGAATTGAATGCGTTCAAATTTCCCTCAGAGCTGAATGATCACCAGAATCGGAAGAGTTAAAATAATCTGTCATTTTTCTTTTTTTATTAAAAAAAAGTAGGATATTAATCGCTTGTGATAATCTTGTCTAAGAGAAAGTCATGCGGATCCAGAGGTAGATCGTTAACAAACTGCTGCTTGAGGGCCAACGCAACCAGAACTGTTTTCCCTTCTTGCGCTTTGTAGTCCATTTTCCCTCTAAATCGATCGTCAGCTTTTCGATCGGGATGCGTTTCGAACAATTGACTCAAGTATTTGTCGTAATAGCCCATGCCGTGCCCCATTCGTCCTCCTGCCTCTGAGAAAGCTACCCCCGGCAGAAGCACCAGATCGAGTCCGCCTGAAATGGCAAATCTCAGCATAAATTCCAAGTCGAACGAATCGAACCTGACAGGCGCACCAGTTTCGAGGGCATCCTCTCGCCCCTCATCCGCATTCGGCTGTTTGATGTTCCACTTGGTCAGCGGCAATGTGTTGTAATCCTCGAGGTCTTGGATCCTCAGCATCTGCATTTGATTTCCTTTGTACGACGGCACGAAAACCTTGAAGAAAATGAACATTCATTCATTTCTGACGTCTTCATCTTGAATCGCCGGCTCACTTGTTTATTCGAGCGAAACATCTCACTCAAAATGGGCTGTGTGTTGACTTCGCCATCTGTGCTCAGGTAAATACTGATTCTCTGCGACTGCTGGAAGACGGGCAGCGAGAGAACCTGGAAGGAGTTTTCGTTTGAGCAGAATGTCAAATCGGAGGAAGTGGCTCACCTTCTTTGAGATGTCAGCTGACTGCGATGCGATCTCTTGCGGTGACAGCGATTTCAACGTTTCTTTTATTTGCTTTCGAAGCGCTATTTTTGCTGGATTTCGAAGCGGCGCAGACATGTCGATGTTTTCTCTTGAATATCGTTGGCGATGCGATCAATCTATTTGACTGATGAGTTTATTCGTGTGTTGTTGTCAAAATCGCGTCTCTCAACCGCTTAGGGTTATCTCTTCTGTGACAATCCGATTATTTCGTGTTGTGACGTCTTGTTTGTTTACGATCCGGCTACGGTGGTGTGTGAACTGTGCTATGCTTAGATTTTGTTTTGTAGCAGCCTCAGTAAGTGGTTTCGATGCTGGGATGTTCAGCTTCACTTTTCAAGGACTCTCAGGTCTGAGTATCCTCGCACTCGTTGAAAATTGCCCTTTGAAGGGAGAAGAGTCTCGAATCGTTGAAAATGAAACTAACGATGTGCCGGTTTCTTCTTAGTTTCATTTAAGGGCGTTTATTGAGAAAATTGTTGAAAAAAATCACGGTTTCTGACCACCAAAACTCGTTTAATCAAATCCTCGGTGGCAACACTATCCACGCCCACAACGCCCTCTTGCGCCAATCCACAAACTTTAATTGACATTCTCATCTGTCACCGTTCATCATATCGAAAACAGACAACAAAAACAAATTACTCACAAGAAAGTCATAGCGATTGCGAACACTGATTTGGGGCACCCCAAAAAGACAATTCGACGTTAGTCATTCGCCACAGCCGATTCGATTCGTTCACTTTTCGAGCATCACCGATAATGTTGGAAAACAATGCAAGCGTAAGGAATTTCTCCAAAACCTCATTTGGTGTCTTGTGATAAAGTTTGCTTGACGTTGCCACCCCCCGATAGGATCCCGAGACGGACAGTGCCGAAGAAGAGGTGGAGCCAAAGCTGAAATACGTTCGAATATCGAATGATTTGCAGAAAATCTTGAGCAAAGATGCAGTCAGCTGCATTGCGGTCCACTCGAGATTCTTGTGTTTCGGAACGTATTGGGGCGCAGTGCATTTGCTGGACCACCAAGGCAACACCGTGGACACGTCCATCAACAAGAGATCGAATGTGCCCACGCACATGGTCTCGGTGAATCAGATATCGATTGACATCAAAGGAGAGCACATTGGATCGTGTTCGGACGACGGAATGGTACGTTCAGCGTGACGCTCGTGACAGCCCGTGTGACAACCCGCATCGTTTCAGGTCGCCATCAACGGACTGTACACGGACGAGAACAATCAAAAATTTAATTTGCATCGGGAAATCAAGAGCATTGCACTCGACCCACAGTATTACAAATCAGGCTCGGGGCGTCGCTTCATAATCGGTAAGTGCCATTGCGCGAGGGACCAAGACAAATCGTCAGATTCGCTTCCATTTCCAGGCGACACTCGGCTGACGCTGCACGAGCGAACGTTTCTCAAAGGACTTAAGGCCACCCCGCTGTGCGATGCTGAGGGGATGGTTTCGTCGGTTGCCTGGACGGACAATTTCGTTGCCTGGGCAAGTGCCATTGGCGTTCGCGTCTACGACTTGAGCGAGAAGTGTTCCCTCGGACTGATCAAATGGGAGGAACCAAAGGACGCGTTGCTCACTCAATTTCGATGCAATCTCCGATGGTCCAATTCAATGACGTTGCTCATCGGTTGGGTTGATATCATTCGAATTTGTGTGATTCGTCGACGCAACTCGGTCGAAGTTTCAACGAGAGATCTACCGGGATTCATCGTCGATCCGAGTAAGACCCAGAAGAACGCGATCAACCGGGACGCATTCCCAATCAATCGAATCCATTTCAGTTTCGACTTTTCAAACGGATTTCTTCATTTGCGGTCTGGCCCCGTTGGAGACGAGCCAACTGGTGGTGCTCGGTTATCCACGAGAACGAGATCCGGAAACGGAGAAAGCGCTACGCCCCGTTTTATGTGTCATCCAGTACAAAACCTGTGACTACGTCGAGATCTGCACAGACAGTCTCTCGCTGAGAGGGTAATTCACAGGTCGGCCCTCTTGTACGTTACAATCTTCATTGTCTTCTCTTCTGACAGTTATCCGGAGTACGGTTGCAACGACTATCATCTCGACTGTCTGATTGAGGAGAGCCAATATTTCATTGTGTCGCCGAAGGACATCGTGGTGGCCAGCTTGTACGAAAATGACGATCGTGTGCAGTGGCTCATCGAACACGGGTAAGTCTCCTTCAGAACCCCCTTCCACCTTCATCACATAAAACCGTTTCCTTTGCAGAAAATTCGAACAAGCCATGGAGGTTATAGCCCAGCACGGCGGCCGCTACTCATTGGTCAACGTAGCCCGACTATACTTGGATCACTTGCTGGCGATGGAGCAATATGACAACGCGGCCAAACTGTGTTTGCAGGCGTTCGGCAATAACAAGGTGCTGTGGGAGGAGGAAGTCTACAAATTCGTCAAAGTCCAGCAGCTTCGGTAAATTTCAATTGAAATTCTGCAACAGCACAGATTTCTTGAGAAAGCTTTAAATTCGCAGATCGGTCAGCGCATACATTCCCCGAACACCCGATTGCAAACTGAATCCTCACGTCTACGAGATGGTCCTCTACGAATATCTCCAATTCGATCCGCAAGGTTTTCTGAATTTGATCAAGGAATGGGCGCCATCACTCTACAACACATCTGCGGTGATAAATGCGATTCATGATCATTTTCGTGATCGCGACAAGGACATTCTGCTGGAAGCCTTGGCCATTCTGTATTCGTACGAGCAGAAATATGAAAAGGCCCTGGCGATGTACTTGAAGTGAGTTGCTCCTTGACTCGTTCAACATCGCCATGACTCACCAAGCATTTCTCCCCACAGACTCCAACACAAAGACGTATTCAATTTGATCAAAAAGCACGATTTGTACAGCGTCATTCATCGAATGATCATTCCGCTAATCCAATTGGACAGCGATCGGGCGATCGCAATGCTTTTGGAAAAGAACAAAATCCCATCGACGGTGGTCGTCCAACAGCTGGAGCAGCGCCAGGAGTATTTGTACATGGTAAGATCGATTGAGAGCGCGATCCTCTGTCTGAATGACATCTGACATCCCACTTTCTCCGAAACAGTATTTGGATGCACTGGATCGAGTGGACAACAGTGGCCGCTACCATTGGAAACTGGTGAATTTGTATGCAAAATACGCACCGGAGAAATTGCTGTCATTCCTGAAACGGTCGAATAGCTATCCGATCCAAGAGGCGTTGGACATTTGCAAGCGAGAGCTCTTCTATCCGGAGATGGTGTATTTGCTGGGACGCATGGGCAACACCAGTGGCGCCTTGTCGATAATCATTCACAAACTGAAGAACATTCAAATGGCCATTGAATTCTGCAAGGAGCACGACGACATGGATCTGTGGAATGAACTGATCAATCAGTCGATTGATCGACCCGAAATCATGACAAAACTGTTGGATGGCATTGCCGGTGAGTCTGATCGAGTCTGACCAGAAGTTGATGCATGGAACTAATCCTTGACCTTTGACATTGACCAGGTTTCATCAATCCCGAAATTTTGGTCAACAAAATCAAAATGGGCCAGGAGATACCCGGCCTCAAACGTTCGCTCATCAATATGCTGTGTGATCTGCGGTTGCAGGTCTCCATCCAGGATGGATGCAACAACATTCTCGTCCGGGACTACTTCAATTTGCATGAAAAGCTCACGAGACTCCAGCAACGGGCCATGTTCGTGTCAAAAGATAACATTTGCGGCCTGTGCGATCGGGACATCGTTGTCAGAGGTTCGTTGCGACCCATCCCGACTAGGTCGATCGCATTCCAATCGAGTTTTGTCTTTTTCTGCATTCCAGACTCGAGCACTGCAGACATAATCGTCTTCAACTGTCGACACTTCTTCCACGACAGCTGTCTGCCAGACAAATATAATATTGACTTTTGCACCGTTTGCAAATCAAAGAAACAGTAGCTTTGGATGCAATTCACGAATCAACGCTTTCAGCCATATTTGAGTGCTTGCTTGGACATTTGGCAGACAAGTGGTTTCACGTCAAGCTCTGGTCATTCGGTGTTACATTCGTTGGGAACACTTGGCAATGCTCATGCGATCGGCACACCATGAGTCGGTTCAGATTGAAATGCTACCAATTGCTTGTTATACGATTCCCTTATTGTTTGTTCGTTCGGAATTTTAAGTTCCACGAAATTTCGCATCAAAATTATGTGCTTTGAAAAGACAACTCATTTTTATGTTATTTTTTTTTTTGTTTTAAGAAATATTATTTCTGTTGGCCACAAATCAATAAACGAACATATTTTATTACGGAAACTGTGGATTTCGAATGGATGTGACGACAGGAAAAGGTCTCCAGGAGAAAGTTTCGCTACCAGAGAGCCTCCAAATAGGCCATCTCCTGTGCGAAAGCGGAACCGGTTCGCTGCACGCGCGACGCCAATACCAGCCATAAATCCAAAATTTGTTATCAAAATAATCATTTTCGATCTCTCGCAACATAAATGAAACGGCCAATTCGAAACACCACGATTGGCACTCAGCAAACACAGAGCATGACCTTGAGTATAAATATGCACTTCTGGCAGCGAAACTCAGACGACGTCGCAAAGGTGAAAAATGTTCTTTAAATATGCACGCGATGCAGTGATCTGTCGCTTGTCACAGCGCTGTCTGTATATAAAGAGCGAATCCGGAACACGCGGGCACGGGTAACGGCATTTAATCGTAGTACCGTTATGTTTGTTGCGCGCGCCAAATCGTCGAATGAAAATCATTGTTTGTTGACTTTTCGGCTTTGATGTATTTAACGAATTGATTGAGATTCGACGGATGATTTCCGGTAGCCAGCGAAAGCCGCAGATCGATGGGACGATAAAATGCATTTATTCACTTCAATTTCGGGGTGGGGGAAGCACCACCCGTAAATTGGCACCCAACAAATCCATAAACGTGATTGATGTCTGTCGCGAATCGATAATTCAAATCGCAGTCCGGAACTTCAAAATCTTCAAATTTCATGAACATTTCGGCAACGAAGAGCAATCAACCGCGAGAAATGTGGATGATGCTCCGTGAGCACAAATTCAACAAAATCACCCAAAAAAGAGTGAGAGTGATGCAATCTCGCCCGCCGGTCAAAACCCCGATCAAGGTCCCAGCTCATCCACTCAGCTGTTGGGAGAAACGTGCGAATTCTCAGCGTCCGATCCAATTCTCATTTGTTCGCCATCATCGCAGTCATGTTCTCAATTTGTCGCTCATTCATAATTTTGCAAATAAAATATTCCGAAAATGTGCGCCGCACCGAAATTGGCTCATTAATCGAGCAAATTTTACGTCAATGACCTAGACACAAGCAGGCGAGCAAGCGTTTTGTCGGCGACCACTGGCGGAAGAAAATCAAGCGCAATAAATGCTCGAAACCATTTCGGAAATTCAAATGAACAATTAAGTCGATTAAAAAGCCGAAAACCAAGTCATGCGAACGTTGAATCAAGGACGCTAGTTGTGACCTGCAATTGCATTGTTATGTGATTTGATCAAAATCATGGTCGAGTTTTGAAAGAAAGTCTCGCATTGAATCATGTCGATCATCCGGCGGTCGCGATGAGGCGAGTCGACGCGAGTTGGCGCGAGTCGCTATGAAGGTGAATATGCAATGGAATTTGATTGGATTTGCCTGCAGATCACAAAATGGACCATTCATGAATCGGTTGTTAACTTAATTAAAACGGTCGTTCGCCATAAGCTGCGGCGCTGAAATGACCACTGGCGATGCGACTGTTGGTGCTCAATCGGCCGGACGGATTCGATTGGGAATGCTCACCTTGACTGCTGAACGAATTGTTTGGCTCAGTATTTAAAACATGCATGTGCAACATGTAATCAGTCGGCGAGTGGTGGGCGCCGCGTCAACAAGTCTGTTTTCAAAAATAATTCACACATCGCTCGCTTTGCACAAGACCGTCATCACCGTTTCCGTTGCTTTTCCTTTGTATCGATCACATTGGCGACTTGGCAATTGCAATTTCGAATCGAATCAGTCGATCGCGTTCGCTTCAAGTGTTCAGTTTGGAAATTCCGCTTATTCGGCGCGATCAATTGATCGAACCTGCAAAGCCACCAGTGAATTTCGAAAGCCACAACCTTCATCATGCCGACGGGAAGTTCCGAGAATATTACCGAGTTCGAGGTGTCCGACGACGAATTACTGGCGTCGGCACTCCATCAAACGGCCAACAGCAAATGTCGCGTTGCAACGCCGCTCATCCCGAACGAGCATCATCAGCGCTTCGAGAGTCTACCCAATCGGGCAGCGCATGAGAACTTTCTGCGTGATTCCTTCGAGATAATCCTGAACGGAGCCGTTTTCTCGGCCACGCAACGAGAGAACAAAGTGCTGGAATGGCGTCAGCCAGCCGAGCTGATGAAAATATTGGATTTGCCGCTGAAGGACTCGGCCGATTCGGACGAGAAGCTGCTGTCTTTGATGAAAGACGTCATCAAGTACTCCGTCAAGACGGGCCACCCGTACTTCGTGAACCAACTGTTCTCGTGTGTTGACCCGTACGGCTTGGTGGGCCAATGGCTGACCGACTCACTGAATCCGAGCGTTTACACGTTTGAAGTGTCCCCCGTGTTCATTCTGATGGAGGAGTTTGTGTTGAAGGAGATGCGCACCATTATTGGCTGGCCCAATGGCGATGGCGATGGTCTCTTCTCGCCTGGTGGCTCCATTTCGAATGGCTACGGCATCAGCTGTGCTCGCTTCAAGCTCATGCCCGACGTCAAGGTAAGTCATGAAGAGTGGATGGATTCTTGAGGATGATGGTCATTGATCAAACTGCTTTGTCGATCGGTGCAACACAGGAAAAAGGCCTTCAGAACCTGCAACGCCTTGTGCTGTTTACCTCCGCCGATGCTCACTACTCCGTGCAGAAATTGGCGGCATTCATGGGCATGGGCTCAGACAACGTGTACAAAATCCAAACAGATGTTCGAGGCAAGATGCGAATGGACCATTTGGAAGCGGAAATTCAACGGGCGATCAGTGAAGGTGCCAAGCCTTTCCTGGTCTCGGCCACTGCCGGCACAACCGTACTCGGAGCCTTCGATCCAATCAACGACATTGCCAACTTGTGCGAAAAATACAATTTGTGGTTGCACGTGGACTGTGCATGGGGCGGCGGTGCATTGATGTCGCAGAAACACCGTTCACTGTTTAACGGAATCGAAAGGTTAGTCAAATTCGGGTCAAGGCATGAACTCGACTGTAGGTTTCAGTTGAATAATCCGCACTTCCGTTGCGCATTCTTGATGCAATTTTCGTTTTGATTTTCAATTCGCAGAGCCGATTCAGTGACCTGGAATCCTCACAAGCTGCTGGCCGTCCCACAGCAATGCTCCACCTTCCTCACGAAACACCAAGGCGTTTTGCAAGCTGGCCACTCGTGCAATGCGACATATCTCTTTCAGAAGGACAAATTCTATGACACGCAATACGACACTGGTGACAAGCACATCCAATGCGGCCGTCGAGCCGACGTGCTCAAGTTCTGGTTCATGTGGCGCGCCAAGGGATCTTCCGGCTTGGCTGCGCACATCGACAAAGTGTTCGACAATGCCGAGTTTTTGGTCGAACAAATTCGCAAACGTGATGATTTTGAAATGTTCCTCGATCAGCCGGAATGCACCAACGTTTGCTTCTGGTACATCCCGCCGAGCCTGCAGAAACTGCCGCGCGACGAAAATTTCAATTTGTTGCTGCACAAAGTCGCTCCAAAAATCAAGGAGCGCATGATGAAAGAGGGCACCATGATGATCACCTACCAGCCGTTGCGAAACAAGCCCAATTTCTTCCGCTTTGTTCTCCAAAATTCCGCGCTCACTCACGACGATATGCTGCACATTATCAACGAGATTGTGCGTTTGGGCAGCGATTTGTGAGGGGGCATTTTCATAAGTCTTAGCTCTAAGATATCTGCATGTTGATCAAGAGTTCTCAATAAAAAACAAAATAAATTTTTATCGATTCTTGACGATATTATCATCCAACGGGATTTTTTCAAATCGCTCACGAGTGCTGCCCTCTTCCGACGAATGATTCCATGACCATTCAAAGTGAACGAAGCCACCGTTGATTCGTTCAGTCACTTTCTGTCAGCGACCAAGTGGGAGAGACCATTTTCGCAGCAGAATGTAAAGAACTACTTGCGATTACGCGTTTAGAAAAAAAAAACTAATAAAATTTCCAAAGGTTTTAGTGCGAATTTCTAGATTTTGCATTTTGCAAATTCTTTGTGAGTGATTGATCGAAGCTGGACTATTTTTGAATTCTAGCTGTGAGTATTTGAAATGCAGCGAAAAGATGAGACCTCCACAAATGAAATTTGTGCATGACGATTTTCTATCGTAAAAGGCAAAGATGGCCGCCGCCATTTTGCTTTGTTGAAAATTTCACAATCGTTTTGCAATTGAACGCATTACATTGGAGGTCATCTTTTCATGAGATTTTGCGTTGAAATTTCTCGTTTTGTCATTGCAATTTGCCACATTCCAGTAGAATTCCACGTTCTGATTGTGAATTTCGTATTATTTGCGTCGTTTCAGATTTATTGAAATCTTTCATTGTAAGTCCAATTTAGGGCAAAGGTAAGTCAACTCTGATATCATCCGTTCATCATCATCGTTCACAATGGGAGAGAATTTGGCTGAGGCAGCAGTTGCCTCAGCAAATGCGACCAACGGGAACGCAGCCACCGACGGAAATTCCCATTTGCAACAACTTCAATCACAATGGTTATACAATTACGGAATGTACGGAATGCAACAATACGGCTCGAACTATCAGCAATATGTCGCCTATCAAAATCACATGCAGCAATATATGCACCAGCAGACGGTGGGCCCTAAGTCGAATGTCACCCAGGCAACAGTGGCCACCAATAACGCACCGCCCGGTTTTAGTAATGCGGTCGCCTCACCGCCAACGTTGATGAATTTGAATGTCACGCCACCACTGCCGCCAGGACCAGCACCAGACTATGCGTCACCTGGAAATCTTCTGTCTCGTTCGCCCTTCTACAACAATGCTAATGGCAAGACGACCCAGCAGCCGCATCAACCGCAACAACAGCATCAGCAGCAGCAGCAGCAGCAACAAAGTCAAAAAACTCCGAATCCATTCGGCGGCATTCGATTCAATTTGAACAATCAGCAAAAGAAGCTGCAGAACGTTAATCCGCTAATGAATACTGTCACCTCACCGACAACAATGAACTCAATGCAACAACTGAATGCAAACGGTGGCGGCGGCGGTGGCGGCAAGAAAAAGCGAAAGCGAAACAACAAAAACAAGCAGAATACGCAAATGATCAACAATCCATT
>JANSTV010071617.1:0-10623 GCA_027564135.1 Lestremia cinerea
ATAAAACTGAATAAAAATATCTTTGCTTGTTTTTCCTCACAAATGAATGCCCTTCAAACATTTTCGCACACAAAAAACGGGTCGCAGCCGCATCGATCCCACCGAATGGCTTGGCCCGCAAAAAAAAGAAACGAATCAAATGTTCTAAGCTGCTATTATCACAAAATAACTATTGAAAAATAGAATTGTTCAGAAACGAAGAAGAAAAAACATCAATTCCGTCAATTCGGTTGGCAAGGCATCAGTCATCGGATGTCTTGTGGAAAGTGTCTCCGGAGTTGCCATCATCGTCTCCGGCGGCGAACTCGAAATCACAAACAAGTGAGAAATGATCGGAAGGGTATCGGAAGCTCGGCGTACGTTCCTTGCCAATGTCGCTGTCCTTTGGAAACATTAAGCAGTTGTTGATCTGCGGGAGAGATTCAAAGAGATCGCTGGTGAGTCGATCCGCTGGTCACCAATCCGCCATCATTCAACTCACCTTTAGTTTGTCTTGTGAGTAAAACACATAATCAATTGTGTGACAAACTTCGCCTTCCTCGCGAATTTTCCAGGTTGTGAATGGCGGTTCGGCATTGACTAATTGCTCCAAACGATTATTCTCTTCTTGTTCCTGCGCCTCTGAGTTGCTCGTTGATTCAACGGCAGCCAACATGTCTGCGTAAGCGCTGGACAATTTCAGGCCAGAGCCGTTGATGATCGTACTGTAAACGGGCTCCGTTGGCTCAGCGTTGAAGTCGCCGGATATCACAAGCGGACGACTTTCCGCTATCGTTTGAGCAAATTTCAACAAATCCTGGAAACAGAGGGGGAGGGTGAGAATTGCGGTTGAGATGAATCCTCCCAGGCACTGTCCACTGTCCAATCACTCACCTTTCCTTGCTCGTTACGCAATTTCGCCAACAATGCACCGTGACGAGCCTTCAAATGGGTCGTGCACACACAAAACTCTTGACCCGTTTCGTTAACACGCAGATTCACAGCTATCGCGACCTGGTTACTTTGAATGCGCCACACTTCTAATATTCTTGTGTCGTAATTGACGATTTGGAATTTGTTTTTCTTGTAAAACACAGCACAACCATCAGGACCATTGTTCTCGCTGATGTACAAACAGGGTGAATCGGGTTTTGGATAGAAGATTCCGTCGTAGTTCATGGCGCCCAAGATGCATTGCAGGAATTTGAAGTGATCTACTTCCTGTTGGATGCGAATCAGGGTAAGTGATTAAAATCCTTTCGGAGGACTGAGATTCATACAGAACTACAGTCTCGTAACGCTCTACGATCAATTACCTGTAAGCAAATGACATCTGGATCATTCTGAATGATCTCTTGAACGATCAAATATTTGCGAGATTCCCAGGTGAGTGCCTCATCAGGACAACATACGAAGCCATCATTGCTCTGGCCGAGTGCTATAATGAAAGAAACCGATGAGAACCCCTTCAAATCGAACAGAAACTAGAAGTACAAACATTGTGACAAAATATTCCATTGGAAGACTCTCAGATGCTTTGGCGAGGAGACAGGCGGACTGCAAGCTGAAAGAAAATTACAAAAACTCGTCATTTCAGCTCCCTCCAAATCAGCCACATCGAACTCACTTTTCGATACCGAATTCAACTGCAAGACATGCAATCCATCGGTTATATCATCAGCGGCTCCACGCTCAGATGGGATCAGAAACGAGCGATTCAACAGCGCTGGCAGATGATCGCCTCGCATCAATTTACAATGATTTATCAAATCGAATGGCGTTGAGACCTCATTCGGCATTTCGACGCTGTCATCTTGGGTGTCAGAATTATTGATTTTTGGTGCTGAATTGAATGATCCCATTCTGAAATGACAACAAAGACCAGAAATTCAATTGACGGTCAAGGCCAAACAGGCAATCTTCGAAAGAAACGACGAAAATCGATTCGGTCTGCTCTGGTCAAGTCCACCGTTTTACCGTGTCAATGCATGCTTTTGCAATTGCGCTTTACGATCATTCTTGCATGGATTTTTCTTTCTTGGCACATTCGACGACATGATTTTCCCGTCAATGGATTCGTTCAAAATCGAAATGATAATAATTCGAAGAAAAAAAAAACTCGTTTCTTTGCTCGTTTCAGCAAGCCAACCGACAACTCATAACGAAACAACAAACAAACTCGGCTGCCTACAAAACTGAACTAAATTTTTCCCAGCGCTTACCTCGAACTATAAATCATATTTTGTTTCTTTTTCTTCTTCTTCTTCTTCTTCTTCACAGTGCTTTTTCTTCTTCTCTCTATTTCGTTATTTACTGTTTTATGTTCGTATTTGCGATGAATAATTTATTTAAAATAACATTTCTCAAAACAACAAAAGCAATTGATTTTATCTCTTTCTCCTTCTCTATCTCTCTCTTCCTCTTTCTCTTTCTCGTTTTCCGAAAAAAACACACAAAACACTAGCAAATGATTTTTTTTCTGGATAGAAAGCAACTATCATGCAAATCCGAAATGAAAATGCGTGAAACGCAATAGGTCAACAGAATTTGCTTAACCATTTAACATAACAAAGAATTTTCGGACCGCAAAAAAGCTACAATTATTTCGTTCTTTCTCGTTATGTTCAATTCACGTCAGTTCGAATAGGTGCTCTCGATGCGATGTCAGCTTATCGATCAAACAACAGCCATTGACATAACTTGGGCCATTGTCGCGTTGGAGCTTTTGTCGCTCGAATCGCCATGCGGCATAGACCATAGAGCAGATCGTCCGGAAAGAGACACAGTTCAAAGTAAAGGCACAGACAACCACACCGAAATCGATAGAGAGAGACGAGGTTCATTCCAGACGCCTCCAACAGGCCATTCAATAAAATCCGCATTCATAAAATCGGTCCCAAAAGCCAAATATCACCATCTGAATGAGCCCCTCCTCTCCAAATCGATATCATTAAAATTCTCTTATCGTAACATTCATTGACATGCATTTAGTTGTTTACCTTGGTATCGATATCAATCGCACAAGATTTCTCTGAATCACAAACAATCGTGATGATTTAGTAAGTAATTCCATTGCGAACAATAACGAATTGACGCGAGTGGGGGGCTGGCAGGGGCGAAATTGACTGCGCGAACGTGAAAATATTCGAGCGAAAACTGTGTGTGATTTCGTCGCCCGATTTCCTTTCGTTCCGGCTCAACGCTGGTCGGTCAACAGCCACAATCGATTGCCCGGTAATCGGATCCACCGAAAGGAAACGACGAAACCGAAAAAAACCAACACCAATTTCGATTCAGAGATCTTTTGCGATTTGTGCTCGGAAGAAAACGATGAGAATCAGTGGTGCAGCCACGAACACGCAAAACAAACGAACAAATTTTCAATTTCTAATCAAATACGATTGGCGCATTAAACAGTTGTTTATGCTGTTGCATATCATGTTTGGACGTGTGTCAATTAGGTAAGTTTCAGAGTCAGGTTCGTTGTCCTATGAAGAAAAAGAGAAAAACAGCTAGAGGGTTGTGTTCTATTTGGTTCTCGGATGATGATCAAAACAGATATGGATATTGAAAAGTGAAATGCAAGCGAAAATCCTTCATATGAATTGTCATTATTGTTGCATCGATGCATCGCGGCACTCGCAATTAGCACATGCGTTCAAGTATCGAATCAAGCGTTAGTTCATGGACATTTCGCAATTATTCCGATGACACAATTGAAACGTTATGGACTAGACTGGGCGGATGGTAATGAATAAAGCGATATGATTGATTCACGGCTTCGTTCAAGAATCGATTGCGGCGGCTCAATTCCCTCGAAAAAACGTTCTCGAAACTCATCAGAAATGCGAAAATCCTTGATTCCACCGTTCATGAACCCCACGCAATGCAAGCAATTGTTCTCGAAAAAAGCAACCGATATGAAAGCCAAAAGCGGCACAAGCAAAAGAGAGAGAAAGAGAGAGAAAAAACCGAAACAAAACGGAAAAAGAGCCAAAGCAGTTCCCAAATAACAAATTCGATTATACGAATTTATTCAGTGCGCATTGCAACAATGCACAACACAGCACAATGCACAGAGCACGTTGTATGTATTGCATTGCTAATGTTCGTTCCGACAAGAGTCCAACACGTTAACTGCTTTGGATAAATCATTGTGTGTATTTCGACCTTTATTATAAAAATATGCTCAAGGTGGTCTTCAAAATCAATCTTGACTTTCGATGACGACGCTCGATACGACCGACCGACCGACCGACGATGTAATGAAATGTAACACACAACGCGGGCTAAGTGAATTTTTTCGTATTCGAAATCACACATCGACATTTGTTTCCGCCATAAACGTTCTGATGTGTGCGGTCCGAATGTGATGGGCCCGTTTTCGAATGGCGAAGAGAAAAAAATCGAAAAAAAAAATCGAAAAAAAATCGAAAAAAAAAATGAAATCTGTTCGGGGTTCAACCATTCTGCAAGGGGCATTCAGCCAGTCAACAGAACCGATATGAAGTTCAACAATGAAATCGAGCACCAACGAATTGAGTGATGTCTGTTTCCATGGCACGATATACGCCAAAAGATTGAAATTCATTTGTTTAGTTTTCGTATGAATCACAATGTTAATCGGTGCGTCATGGTTCGTTATTGGTTATTGAGAATAACAATGAAGAATCACAAACAATATCAACGGGTAACGAGACCCACAGCAACACCAACAACAACATCAAAATCAACAACAACTGAAGCAGCACGTGTAAAAATCAACGAAATCACGATTTCTTAGCGGATCATTCTGTCCGAACGCATTCAATGATTTGCAAAGCCACTGTCAATCGACCGTTTACAGAAACCCCCCGACAATTTCTGTCAAATCATAATTACGATGATTCCGTCGAGATAATTTGTTTTCTTTATTCAACTTTGATCGCCACACTTCCGATTCGATATTATTCGAGAGAAAAAAAAACTGGATAATAGAACGATCGACTAACTGATCATCCATTTGATCGAGCGGGTCCAGGTAGTAAGTCTCGTTTGTCTCGCTGAATAATCAAATCACATCAATATTCAGTCATAATTATTGACTGTGTCTCATTTGGTTTTTTTATTTATGATTTTATTCGACGATTTTTTTGCAATTCCTTCAAAAAATTTCCTCTTTCTCGTATCGCTTCCAAACGGTCAACTTCCGGATCGGATGTATCGCAGTCAAATAGAGCTGATCAACTTATTAATAGCGTCGATTCGTATTTTGATCAACACTTGGCTATCGAACGTTCAATACTAGAGAAAAAAAACAACAAACGTGTCCTTCAAAGTGGGAAACACTTAAAGTTTTTCATCACATCGAATTCTACCGGACTCACTCACATTCTTCCCATGTCTCTTTCACACCGATTGCAATCGGTCGTTTGTTGTCGCGCCAACATTGAATTCTCACTGGTTTTTTGTTTACTTGGCGTTTTCGTGAAATGCGCGGACAAAAAAAATCGGACTCGAAACGATTTTCCCGAAGCGAAAACGGTGAAATGGTTTTTGGGGCGAAGATGGCGCATGTGCAGCACATCTTCGGCCGAGTGATCGGACGTATTCGACTCTCAACCGATGAAATTTATTAATAACATCTTATGGTGAATGATTTCATGTCGACTATGCGAGAATCAGTTGTTTTTGCACATTGAACACAATTTTCTATCTAAGCGCATGTCACCTTGACTGCGACTACGATTCGTTGAGGCAATCATCAACAGGTTAAAGCATAGCGTTTGTTGTTCTCGGAACGCCCTGTCACTGATAATTCGTCGACCGTTTTTTCTTTCGAACTTTACTTGTTTATGGTGTTTTCCCTCTCGGAATTTTTCCATGCAACAAGTGCCCCTTTTTCGAAAACACCAATCCCCCGTACACGCCCCAGCATGGCTTTGAAATACAGGCAATGTCTACCGCGGACAATTGGGCGACATTTCCTCTTGTCTTTTTCGAAGATTACGAAATTGAGTTTATTTGCTATTCGACATTCAAAACCGATAAGATTAGATCAATTTCGTCTGCGACGACTACGCAATCGTCTGCTTACGGTCTGGAGGTGGTCAGGAGTAAACAGTCGAAATCATTGACGAAGAAACCGGTTGTGCGTAAAATTCATATAATTCATTCATTTACCTGACTAAATACATCAGCAATTCTTTCGGTGGAACATAATCGCCGTTATCATTGCGACACATGGCATCGACAGCGGTCAGATCCATTTCGATTTTGCGAGCAACTAAACGTCGTTTCGCTGCTGGCGGTGTCATCATTGAGGTTTTCGACAGAGCTTCAACCACAGCCAATCGATTGAACTGTGAGACATTCTCGATGGTTAGTTGAGATGGCAGAATGTCTTCGGGCTCGGGGTCACTGTCGTAGATCCGGTACCGATCCTCGTAATCATCACCTGGATAGGTGACGATCGGTGACGGGGTATATCGTCGATCCGTTTCATCGTAACCCTCCCAGTCGCTGTCGCATTCGTTTATTTGAAGCATACTCTGCAGGAAATCCTGCCGGCTATTCGACATTGGCTCCATTTGCTTGCAACTGTTGACGCAGAGAATTTGGCATAACTCAATGAGCGGTACGTTCGTAGCAGCCTTATCCACTTCATCAGTTCCGGTGCAGGTGGGGCAGGGAGTGTCATTGCGGAAGTCATCGCCAGCAAGGGGAGTGTCAGCCTCTTCTTTCACCTTCATCGATTCAGAGCTTTCCCTGCGGTATTTAACGCATTTCAGAAAGACTGGTTCTTCCTCCTCCTCTTCTTCCGTCTCCTCGTCATCTTCCTCCTTCTTCTCCTCTTCGGACTCAACATCCTGTCTCTCCCATTCGATGAACTCAGTCGTCTGTTGGGTGATCGGAGATGAAGAACGATCGAATGTAAAAACCATCGTATCCGCATCCGGTGTCAAACCATCCTTGGCTATTCCATCGTGATGTCTCGCCGATGGTCCGGAAAGGTTCATCAACAGCGATGATATCGGTAGATTCTTACCGAACGATGGTTGCCGTGTATGGCCAAATTTTTTCATCGTGTTTTGTTGGGATTGCATTTTGATAAGATTAAGTGAAGATCGATTTTTGAACGGAAATTTTCCTTCCTCTGTTATTTTGCTTTCAAATTCTTTAATCCAAACGTCGAACCGAGTTCAATTTTATCGGAAACTGATACGAGAATTTCATTGAATGTTCGATAAATGCCGAGATGATTAACACATGAATGGCATACTGTTTGATTGTCGCACATTTGCACCAAGCTCACTCGAAAAGCACTTGATCACAAAAACCAAATCAATAACCACTGGCATGCATTCCAAAACGTTCCCAAAAGGTTCTTCCTTCTCGTGGGCCAACACAAACACACACTCACACACACACACACACGCACACAGAGCACAATCACAATTACATGTTTCCCCACGAATTGTCGCAATTTTCTGGTCCACTCCAAACAAGAGATGGGAACAATCGATCGATTAAGCGCACATAATCCAAGTGATGAGTGTGCCACGAAAAGTGCACGCGATATTCCACTGTTCCTCACTCAAGCCTACTCGAGATTAACGACAAAATCACCGCCGCACATTCGCGAGATTTCGACAAGACAAAATTTTTGACGAGCGAAACAAAACTCAAATCAATCACAAAAAACACACTGAACGACGATAATCATGCGATTGTATCAGTTCAAGACAAAAGACAAAACTAATAATCTAAACCAGTTCGTAGAATCTTTTATACAAATGACTTTTTTTTTTTTCGAAAAAAAAAATATAAATAAAAAAAAAAATCAAATTCAAGTGCGTTTGTATGTAATGACTGGCATGCGACACGATGCCGCGCGCACACGAGAAAATCCTATTTAATTCGAATCGATTTCGATGTTTGTGCGAATATGTGGTGGATGTGATCGACGTGAGTCGGGTCGGGCAACGATATCCGATCGACGGTTCGGATCAACGAAACGATAAATTCAATTCTATTACTTCCTTCTTTGGCAAAAACGCTCAATGAATTCTGAATATCGTGATTGGTTGAGCACGATCGATGCTGCGGTACGGAAGGAACTAAGCACAAACCGCAGAACAAAAAAAAAACAATACACAAATTGATGGCATCGCACAAGATCGATCGACGGTGGTGAACGATAGCCATTCGACGAAACTGGCATCGCTGTCAGAATGGATGAAAAATGATGCGAGAAGAAGCTTTGTGCATATCCCATTCCTTTTTCAGAGTCCATTCGTCTAAGTGTGCGCCACTCGATCTGATTGATCTTCGCGCTACAGCAACAACAACAACAACAACGACGGCAAGGGTTATGACAATAAAAGTCATATCGACCGCCCGAAACGTGTTGTCGATGTCGAGGCGAAACCAAACAACATGTTTTGCTGTCGGCCTGTTGTTTGAATCGACGCTGGAGAGGCAGGGAGCAGAACACAGACGAGACGGCATACACCGAATCGAGATCGAACGCACAATACATGAGCGCCAGCGGTTAAAGAGAAGCAAACGAACAATACGCGAACGACCACAAAACGAAAGGAACGAAAGAAGAAGAAGAAGGAGAAAAATGTAAAAAAAAGCTCGCTCCATACGAAAAACGATTGTTTAGAGGTTGCCGTACGACCGAAGGGCAAAACAGGTGTAAGTAATGATCGCAACAACAAAAATTAGTTGAAATGCAATTTTGTCGTTTTTTTTTCGTTCGATTTTTTTTTTCCGAATGTAATCCAAAACGACTCGACTCGACTCGACAGGAATGTAAATTGCCTGCATACATAAGATGAATGACATTTAAGCAGATTATCGTTTTATTAGAGCGGCATAGTGATTTGACGGCAATGACTGCGTGGAAACAGAATGAATGAGCAGAAGAGGCAAAGCGAAATAGAAAAACGCGTTTATTTGCGTGAGGAATCACACAAACATAGAGGCGATAGAGATAAATAGCTTTCGCAAGCGATGAATGGCTTTTCATTTCTTCTAAGTTCATTAACACCATCTAGATGACGAGTGGCGGACGAACTCTGGTGGGAATACACAGCGTTGCTAGCCGAAAGGGCGACATCGAAATCCGTCAGGATGCTTCGACAAGCGGTTCACTTTTCGCCCGGAATGCGGTTCAAGATTGCGGTTGGGGTCGATTTTGTGACGATCCGTAAGCCGAAGTACAGTTAGACGATTGGACCAAGTTCATTTCCATGTTGATAAACTGACCGAAATAATCATGTTTTCACGAAGAATCTCTCTCTTCGAATCGAAACCTCGCGCTATTGAATTTCGCCCAAAAAACACAAACAGAAATAATCTTTGGAGATGGATTGTTGTTGTTTCTTTTGTTTTGTCCGTCTCGTCGGAACGCCACGCAGTTGAAGGGTGTTCCCCAGGACGGTTTGTTTTTCAATGACAATTCATATGAGAATGGATTTCCCCGCCGGGATCGGGATGACAATCGGAAAATGAGCGGCCTTTTGGACTTACCATCACACGCCACTGATGGAGCTATCCCGGTTGTCGGGCCGAATTGGAATCTCACTTGCGCAAATTTCACTCTCAATTGAAAAATTTCCGGCTTTTGTTTGTCGCTCGGTTGCGATTCGCAAATCGCCAAAAAGAGTTAAATAACTTTTTGAAATTTTTTAAACAAAGTCCGAACATAAATGATCATCACGACAAGTAATTTATTGACGGATCAACACGGTTCTTTTGTCACAAAAATTGAAACTTGAGATAAAAATTGATTCCACTTTCAATTCGATGGAAAAACTGCACAAATTCGTTTCGAAAACATCAAATCGACAGATTTTTCCGCATTTTCCACACGATTTCGGGAACAAAGACAATGTTTCAACGATCCAAATATCCCCTTTGCAAACGAATTTTTCTGATCGAAGCTTGTTTTTGCTGAAATGCTCGACGAACAACTAAACCGGCACAATCAGAAAGTTAGAAATTTTATTCAACGTATTTCATTCGCAAACGAAATCAAAATCAACGCAAATGGAACAAAAAGCGAAATGCTGGAAAGAGTGACGAGACGCAGGAGAGGCCAAACGAAAGAGATGGAAAGTGCACGGGGCAAGTGGAAGGGAGACGCAGACAGGCGAGAAACGTCTTCGTCGTTCCTTATCAATTGTTCCGCCACACAATACAATGGCACGGCTGTAATAAATTGTTGAACTGGCTGATAATGAGTCGTGCAATGAATACAATATTATTTAGAAAATCCAGTGAGTGTATTGGGCTGTGCCGATGGAGTCGACCGATAGCCGAGCGATATGTCGGCAATTGGCTCGAATCGTAACTCAATCGAAACGCACTTAATCATTGAGGATACGCGCCTTAAGCCGCGCTGTTGTGCGGGGCCACCAGCGGCAATCGCATTGAACCGACGCCAACCGGTAATCGTGAGACATGAGAAATTGTCGCAATTCGAATGTATCTCTCGAAAACGATTCCAAACGGAGAGCCAGCACACAACAACCAAACATTTGTCATCTCATTGACTGTCATCGGTTGTTATTGTCGGACCATTTGGAATTTCAGTCGTGACATCGCAAACAAATCCGAATTCCATAGATGATTCGACGTGACTCGTGGTGATTG
>JANSTV010071628.1:0-10623 GCA_027564135.1 Lestremia cinerea
GGCTTTCGCACGCACTGATGAGGTCATATAAATTCTTTGGTTGTGCAATGGCATCCATTTGGTTGGGCGTACGATTGCCACATTCGAAAATGAAACAGCCGGCTGTGACTGGGACTTGCCTGCGAGTCGTTCGATTGCGGAATGGTTCGACGTCGATGTTGATGTCGCTGCCGATGTCTCGTCTCTCGCAGCACCCAAATGGGAGGGTTGGCATTCGTGTTGCTGGTTGTTGCTCATCCAGTATGGGTGCCAACGACGCTGGCACAATCCACTTTATATTTGCTTTAAATTTTTTATTGTCATTGTCGTCGTCGTCGCCTTCGTCGCCGTCGTCATCGTAACAAATCCATTATTCGTCGGTCGTACGTGTCGTATCCGTTCAGCAGAATGAATATTTTCGGGGAATTTGTAAACGAAAATGTGCTTTAAGTAACTCCTTCTTGAATGACAAACGACGAAGAATGATACGTTCGATGGGACGATGACAATACGACTGAACCAAAATCGAATGGAATATCTTGAACCAATTGACGAATAGATTCTTTGCTCGCTTTGTATAATTTTGCTGGTATTGTTGTTGCTGTATCGGCAACCTCATCACAACTAGTTGGCTCCATTGTCGATGAATATTTGCGAACGTGTTGTTCGACTGCCTGGTGATTTCGAAAATGTTCAAGTGGCTGATTGGATGGAGACAATTTGCTGGTTTTGTTATAGGCCAGAGGTCAAGTGATAGTCAATTGTGATAGTTTACGATCGCCATTGTATGTTATGGGCTAAGATTTTGCATCGGAATAATGGGTTGATTTTGAAGAAAATTACATGAAAATTACACAAACCACAGAGCGTGCTGGGAGTGAAGCGTTCAGATTGATTCTTGGGGACGATAACAAATTGGGTTAATTATCGATTTTGATTGAGGCTCGGCTCAGCATTTGGTATTCATTTCAGAAAGAGGATTACATTTTGATGGGTGGACGCGATTGCAGATTGTCAGATGCCATATTTGATTCAATCAGCTTGGAGTGGAAGGCTCTAGGACCCAGCGACGACGATGACGACAATGACGACGATGATGACTAGCCCGAACGAAGGTCGATTTGCCTGAAGTTCCACACATCACAAAAGTGATTCGGCTTGTTTCGACTTGAACGCCCTAAACTCGGACGAAGTTGTGCTGGGTCTCGAGCCCTCTTCACACCTCACAACGTCACGACGACCACAACAGCACCATCAAATGAATTCGCCAAGCAATAAAATCGCCATGTGAAATGATCAAATTAAAATTTCATGGTGGAAAAATTGCTGCCGGTGCCCACTCAATTGTCATGGCCAAAATAAATGATGCTGTTGCCGATGCTGATGATGATGATGATGATAAAGTTGATGGAATATTTTCCAATTTATACGATTTTTATTACAACATAATTTATCAATCGACATCGATTCACGTTTTGTTCGACATGCAGCGGAAAAAAACGCGTGAAAATAAAAGCGAATCCCATCAAATTTGCTCAATCTCTAGCGAATGCCGGTTGTCTGATATCGATTGGCAACTCTTGGAGGAATTCTCGTTCGTTTCATCGTCAATTCGTCGTCGATACAAATCAGTAATAATTCAAAAAGAGCTTCTCTTTCTCCTCTTTTGTCCTCCGCGGCCGAAAGCGTTGATTCCATCGATTCTCTTTGATATTCTTTCGTTCATTATTGATGCTTTGTTGTGGGCCGTTTGTCGCTTTTATTTTCAATTTTGCCGTCATTTATTTTTGCTGGTGAATATTGAACATCAATGGTGATATGTGATGATTGCTGATTGCTGGCGGCTGACATCGCTCGATTCCCATTTCAAAGTCGACAAAGGCCGGAAATAGCTTAACCGAGAAATTCAAACGAGCTGAAATCCCACCAATAATTCCCAGTCGAGACAGAAACGATGATTTTTAAATGAAAAACCAAATAAATGATTGTAAATTGTCTCCAATTTGGTGAATCTGGAATGAAAAACCAAAAATAAAAAAAACAAAAAAATAAACCAAAAAACCCGACCCAAACCGCTCGACAACAAACAAATTTGATGCGATTGTTTAATGAAAATCGATGGTACGTGGTTACCAAATGTGAACATAGCGTCAGCATCATTGAACCAATTCGATGTGGAAGCGAAACGACCCGACCGACAGATACGAAATGTTGAATTACGTTCACCAAACATTCGAAACGAAAAAACGTGTATTCATTTTGTATTCTCATTTAATGCAACAACAGCAGCAGCAGCACAATGGCACCCCCTCCCGGATCGTTGAATAAACGAACAAGCAACATGGTGAATTAACTTGAATGAAAATAGACGCTGGAGAGTAGCATCAGCAACAGCATCAACGTCAAGCACAAACAACAACCAAACCGCTGAGCTGAAGTGAATTGATGGAAAAGTTGGAGAGCTGCAAAATGACGTTGAAACAGCAAAAACAATGCGCAAAAAGAGAAAGAAGAAGAAAGAGAAAATGAATAGCAGAAAAAAACAGAAAAACAAAACAGCGAAATGCAAACAATACGGTAGAGACGGGCATTCGTCAAGAGGAAAACAAACGAATGAACATCTGAATGACGAAACGTCGGAGTGTCGACGAATAAAGAGATGAAATGGCAACAGCAGCGGCAAAATGAGGTTGACGAGGTGCGGTGTGGGGCACAGACGACGCAACATGATGAATGAAATGCTTAATAAAAATCTTATTTATGTGTTGCCATGGTGTGATTGGAGGGCGATCTGGGAGTGGATGTCTGGGGGACGATGGCACACACGCGACCATCAATGTGGATTCTCGCTCAAGATGAAAGCATCGTCGATGAAGCCACAAGCATTCCTTTCGCACAAGACGAATGCCGAAGAATGATGAAATGTGCTGTTCAACGTCAGCCATACGCCCGGTCGGACCCACCTCCTGAGGCCATTCTCCCATTTGCTCATCGCTTCAATTTGATTAATGAATCTTTTCCGTCCCAATGCTGCTGCCGTTACGAATTAATTCATTTGTTTCTGGGTCGCTTCGATTCCCATTCCCGGCCCACACTCTTGGACCGTTCCAAATATTCCCGGTCTTCATTGGCCTCGCACCATTGCTACGCAGATTATCACTTTGTTGCCTGTCACTTTGGTTGCTTTTATGAATAATTTCATTTTGTTTGTGAACGGACAAAAAATTCGAATAAAAATGCCATTCTGACAAGCAAACGATCCAGCCACCCACCAAACCGACCAGCAAGCTCAGCACACACACACACACATACCCCCCACACACCCAAACGCACACAGGAATGTAACCTCACCGAGGCAAAAAAATGGCTGGAACAAACGACCTAATAAATTAAAATAATAACCGACGAATGGGATTGAAGATGAATATTGAGCTTGTTTTAGGGTCGGCAAAGATGAAAGTGAAAATTTTAGCGAATGCCTTGGCAGGGTGTCATCGTCGTCGCAATGGACACAAGCATTTGTTGGAGACAAAATTTCTTCGTTCCGAAAAATTCGCGACTCAAAAGAAATTCAATTATTTTCCTTTGAAAAGAAAAAAAGAAAGCATCCAAGTCTGCTGGGGCCCAGCTCCTCCTCATCGACTCGACAAAATCCCTTTTAATCCTTGGTCCGCTTAAATCCGGCGGGCTCTCCAAAGGAAAAACTTTCGAAGCGAGCGCATTATTCGAAAATCTATTCCAATGTTTGAGTTGTAATCCACTTCGGGCAGGGTCTTTTGTCCGCAACGATACAACACACAACGGCAAACACTTCGTCCAATCCGGGGCAAGCTGTGCAATTGTTGTTTTTGTTCTTCCATTGTTTCGGTCCGAAATGACAATGAATTATTCAACTTAATTAATCCGTGACCACTTTCGCCAATGGACAAACTCGTGCTGAATGTGTCTGGCGCGCCCCGTCTAGCCCTTCCGTTCGGTCAACACATCGTGGTTTACTGCAGGACCGTTGACTGGAATTTACGCAGCAACATGGCAGTGGTTACGGTCGCGACCAGTATTTTTCGGTGGGCAACTGTTTGCGAATGGCTAACATTTTCCGCTGTTTTACCGCATGATTCGGCCGTTAGTCGGTCAATGTGTGGAATTGCCTGAAGCTCAATTCAAGTAAAGCGTTTTCGTTGAGGTTCCCAGCATCGACCTGTCAGCATCGATTAGTGAGTTCTGAGAAAGCTCGACAATAATTCCAGGGGGCTCGACAACAGTTTCGTGACTTTCCGACGAACCGTTGATCACATAATCTCCGGTCGAGAGCATTTTGAAGTGCCATCGTTGTCAATTCATCGGCCATTCATCACAATTTTGAATGAGAAACGATGTTTTGAGAGCCGCCTCAACCGATTTATGCATTTCATTCGGCATCCATTCAACGTTGCCACCGCACGCCAGACAGTCCCAGCTTAAGCATTTCATTCATAAAGCCTTTGCCATGTCGTCACCGCCGTGAACACTGCTCCGCACACATTCGCAATGGCATCTGATGCCGTTTAATCTGAATGGATTTTCATGTGTAACATTTTGCATTGTGCGTCAAACAATGAACACGTCATATTTTCGCCAAGAGATCATTTTCGCTGAGCAAACATATCTTTAGTGATTTATTTGCTGTTTTTAATTATCAGCGAAAATAGTTGAGTGGACGAGCATGGATCGACTTGCGACGGGAAATCTCTTCAACATCACACACACCGTGGACCATTCATCGTTCTGGTTTACCATCTCTCACAGTCCCCTTTTCCTCCCCTTTTCACCCATCCTCCCTCTAAGCTCCCACCCGAAAACAGGCGATGTTTTCCTTTCAACCGAACAAAGCCAGGAAAACAGCAACAATAACAAAATGGTTCGTCCTTTTTGCTCGTGATTCATGGAATCGTCACTGTTGTCCGCACTCTGTTTGCTAATATGCTCGTTTGAGTGGATAAATCATTGCTACGAAATGACGAGCAATCAACGAGATGTTTCAACTTTATTATTAAAACCTCCCAACTTGGAGTTTTCTTTGCGTTTTCCTTGGGTTTGCTTTCTTTTTGCCAATTTTCATTTCCTTTTCGGTTTGTTTCGCATCGCTTTTCCATTTTCCGATTTGGGTCTCAGGCACTTGTTCCGGCTTATTCCATTCCTTCGAATCGAGTTGGTCGTGATGAGGCTGCTTTTTTCGGCAGCCTCTTGTCGAAAGTGAAATATTTGCGCTATCGCTTTTCTCGCTTTTCACAGCAAAAGGAAAGGAAAGGAAAAGAAAACAGGAAAACCCCATCGCATTCGGTTCGGCATCTTCAGCACACCGAGTTTTTCACTTTTCAAAATGAATTTCTCGCATTCCTTTTTCCCGGCTGTCTGGCCGGTCATTTGATGGATGTTGATTTGTTGTGTGGGGCATTGTGTGCGGTTTCGTTATGTGCCAATCCATTTGGTCAAATCGCTGTCGGTGAATTCCTAATGCGGAGCAGAACAATTCACAATCAACGATAATATTGATTAGGCCCGAGTGGGTACGGACCGCTTCGTGAATATTTTAGTGAGTGTGATGATGAGTAGGCGGAACGTCGCTGCTATCGATCTAGCATTTCTCATCAAAACTTTCAACTTTCAGCTTAGTTGAGATGCATTCAAGTTTTACGAAATTCAAAACCACCGAATTTCGAAATTGCTGTAAATTCGATCGTCAACTATTTTGCAAAATGTGCAGGAAGTCAACAAGGTAATTTCAATGGAATTCTCTTCGATTCGAAAATTACTTTGAAAATTGCATTATTAATATTCACATCGTTATCGTGTGGCGGGATCGGTATGCCAGGAATTTCATGGAGAAAAATATTCGTCGCATCAGCAGCTGTTCTTGAATTCGTCGATGATCGTACTTACTGCACTATCTCTATCTCTTCTCATTCCCTCTTTTTCTCTTCGTCTCTTTCTTTCCTCTATCTTGCACACACACACACACACACATACAACACACGCACACATAGACCCAAAATTTCGCATGTATTCCCCATGCAACGCTGTAAAAAAATTGATTTCGACGAAAAAAAATCGCAGCAAAAGCGAATACTGAAACCTTCCGAAACCCACTGAAAGTCATCATTGTTTCGCAATTCATCCGGTTCCCTCGTTCATTCGATGAATGGGAACATCAGTGAATAACGTGAGATCCATCATTTATGGCTGTCATATTCATTGAATGGTTTTGTTGCGAAATCGCTGTGTCACTGCAATTAGCTGAATCAGTCTCTTTCCAAGTAAATTACTTTGATTCAGAAATTTCACAACTGAATGCGGGCCGCTCCCTCCTCCCCCTTCACTCTCAATCCGCCGTTATAACAGCTAATCAATCCATGAGCGATGCACACTGCTATGATTTCGCTTGTTTCCAGGTTGGCAGGCAGATCACTACCTCTGTCACACTCCATCAACCGTTTTCGAGAATCATTCAACCATTTGCAGATTGAAGGTTGCCCCCTTGCCGCACAAAACATGACACAGACATTTCGCCCAAGTAACGCTCAACTCAACTCAAAGTGATTCGTTCTTTTTTACGCTGGCAACTGTTCGCCAACTCGAAGCTTTCTTGCGCAAAGTGAAAGATTTGACTTGAAATTTCATTTTTACGAATTGCCGATTTTGTCATTCTCTTTCGAAAACACACCAAATGATGTGAAGCGTTTCTGATTTGGGTGGAAATTGACAATTTTCCCGACAACTTTTTGACAATATTCCATCCGAGCAAGAATTATGGTGGAAACGAACGATGACGACGACAAAGTTGCCGACGACGCCACAGTAAATTATTCCGAGTGAATTCCAGTGGGAGAAAGAGGCTACATTTCGATGCTTCCTTTCAAAAAATTATTTCACAAAGAAACTGCAGCGAGTTTCCAACGAAAACGACTCGCCGCCAAAGAGAATCCGTGATGATTGTCTTGCAGGAGAAAACTTGTCAGTTCAACATTTTGGACATCATTTTTGCGATGATTTTGCTTTGTTGAAAATTCCTCGAGAATATTCAAGACAATTCCCGTCTCGTTTCCCCCATGCTCACATCCCATCGACTGAACCATCATCTGCTAAACGCTTCTCCTTTGGTGATGATGCCATCGACAAACGGCTTGATTCTAGTAACTCCCCCGTTGCAACCTGTTTTCTCATTGAAATTCGCTCATAAAATGCGGTCGTATTCAAATCACTCACTGTGAGTACGTGTTGTGACTGAGACTTCTCATGTCATTGTCGTCGTCGTCGTCGTCGCTTCAGCTACAATGAACTGATATTATGACTATTTAACCAGTCCAAACATATCTTGAGCGTAGAAAATAGAGAGAAGAGAGACATTCACCGTTAACTGTAGTCCCGTTGAATGAGCCGTCGCGTGGTGTAAATTCTCGAACCGAATGCCGAGCAAACAGTGAACGGCAACTGAAGAACATCATCTGAACAGGGCTGGGAGTATAGTCATCGCCGCCGTCAAGAGTATTTATGCACGAAAATAAATTGTTTTTCTGTATAATTTTCTTCGAACAAACTTCATAAATATAAATTGAGTTGGGTTGAATGGTTTTACCGGTTTTTCCATAAACTTACTTGACTGGGTGGCTGTTTGTGTGTGTGTATGTGTGTGTGTGCGTATTCGGATTCGCAGAGCATAATAACCGTCCTCCCGTGTTTGTTTGCGTGGTTAATGTGCACGAAGCACGGGGGCCAGCATGCAGACTGATACCAGCCAGCGGAATACCAAATTAGCTTCAAGTTGATGGAAAAAAACACATCGAAATGGCACAAAATGACTGGCATTGGCATACGGTGGCAAGATGAACGGGCAATATCAACTTTTGCCGTCGATCGAGAAAATGAGTGAAGATGAGAAATCAAAAAGTTAAATTTCCACTGCGGTGGAACGCTGTTCGAAAACGCTGCGCTGCGTGTGCTGATGACGAGTTGCCGATTGGCCATTTGTCAATCAATCATTGAGATTCGGCTTGGCTCTGACAAGACAAGTTTGGTTAATTAACTGGATATCGGTTGGTGGTGGGTTCTGTGTGTGTGTATGTGTGGGTATATGTGTGGGTATATGTGTGGGTATATATGTGTGTGTGTGTGTGTGTGTATGCGGCTTGATGAAAATGGAAAATTTGTTTTCCGCAATTTGAAAATTGATAATAAGCTTGATTGAGGCTCAGAGGGGATCGTCGCTCTGATTGGCTCTCACCCGAAAACGGGCAATATTTCATAATTCCGCTGCGTAATAAATTCTCTTTCGGTCGTCAGATGGTGTGCGTCAGAACAGATTCGGTCATTCCTCAATCACCGAAACGGATCTCGGCAAAAGTTCGGTGAGGTCATTGCAATTAAGACGTTCAAAAGCGTTTGTGTCCAACGCGAGACAAGGCAACTGCGATCGCCTGAATCTTGGGGTTTGGGTCGGTTTACATTTTTAATGAACCCAAATTTCGTGATAAAATTTAACTAAACGAAAACTTTTACCACTTTTCCATTTGCTCCGACAAAGCTGTTTTGCCATTGAACGGTGCACATCCGTCGCACCGTCATCCGTGCCCGCGCGCACGCTCCATCCGAAAAATGCCCGTCTGCACCGAAAACGATAATGATAATAATTTTCTATTAGAATTTTCTTGCGGTGTACAATAATTAGATTTAAATTATAAACTTTTGCTCATGCTCACCCGTTTCGGGGCTGGTGAACGGTGAACGCGTCAGGGACTGTGGGTGTCGGTGTGCGTGTGTGTCTGTGTGTGCTCCGAGATAGCACAAAGTACAAACGTTGCCCGAGCTCAACTGCAATATCATTAGGAAAATGGCAGAATGGCGAAATAACTTAAAATAATATTCCGAGAATGTTTCTGAATAAAAAATGTCATTCATGACGTGATTGCCAGTTTTGTTCAGTCATGAATTTTCTTGAGGATTTGCCCCTTTCTCGTCGTCGTTGTCGTCGGCATCCGCATCGCAAGATGCTCGGACGGAAAACGGAATGTTGCGATGGTCATGAGATAATGAATGATACATTTTCGGGGATTGTACCATTTTGCGAGAGTGATTCTGGCAGATTGAATGCAGTCCCCGGTGGCAAAACCGTCAAACGCCTCAGGCCAACTGAACGAGACTCATAAATCTTTTCGAAAGCAATCAAGTGTAACGTTGAGACGAAAAACTTGGTTGAAACTTCAGTCAGTCGAATGCTAGGCGACATCATGACAATCTGCTTCCTGGGACTGTGAGAAACCGCAAAAAGTTGCTCGTGCATTTTGCCGAAGAGGAGAAAAAGCCATCGACAAAATAAAAAGCATCATTTTAACTAACTCTGAAATCTGCTATTATTTTGACGTGACACATAAAACGTACAAGCGAAAAGCAACCGACCAAAAACCATTCATATCAAATGGCAATGGCAAAGCCATTACTCCAAAACGGAACACATGCACACAGTCACACACATACTCACACACACACACACACTCCCAGACACACAGAGTATCCAGAAAAAGTCAGTTCAAAACATCAAAACTAAAACAGCAAACTAGCTGTCGTTTTGAAATCCAGTCCGGGGTCGTCGTCATCATGGTTCGCTCCAGCCATTGCGGTGGTTGTCGCATCAGTCACGTTCCGCCCATGTGACATATTCGACATGCCGTTTGCATTGCAGATATGCGTTACGCATCATTACCGTTGCCCGTCAGTTCGACTGACTGACAAACGAAGAAAATGGCAAAGCTGTTTTTCTGTTTTGTTTTCCATCGTTTCGTTTGACTAACTGGCTGACTGTGTTGCGTCAACAAAAACCCAAATCGAACAGAACGTTCTTTGTCGATTTGCAAACAAATGCGCGAATCCCATCAAATTGTCATTAATATTTTCAGTTTGGAGAACCGTTATCGAATTACAGTTAGTCTGCCGACAAGTGTTTGATTTTGTGAAATCAATACGTGGAAATGCGGATGAGAGCTCATCTCGCCCGGCTGCTGGCATGAACGGACGAAACGGACTTGGCAACGCTTCAAATTGAATCGATGGAAATTTTTTCCTCTTCATTTCGAACCCACTTCTTCATCACTCGAAACGTCGAACGGTTGGTTCGATTTATGTACGGTTTTTTGCGGTTTTTTTTAGCAATTTATTCGAATGCGGAAGCATGAAATCCACCAACAAATGAAATAATTGCAAATCGAATTGAATTTTATATTAAATTTTCCAATAATTTCATGTTATTTGTTTGATTGAATCGAAAAATGAGTTTGTTGTTCGACGATGAGATTTAATCAGCGGATGCAGGAGAGGGCGCTGTAGACTCGGTGCGAGAATAAAGTTTCCGCAAATGCCGGAGGTTCGGCGAAGTTTGTTTGCAACGCCTTGAAAGTTGGTGAATTCGGGCATCTTATCAGCGCCACAACCGACACCTCCCGGAACAAGTTTCATCCTCGAAGGCGATACCCTCGCCGGGCTTCCATTCTAAATCATCCTACCAGAGACGGCATATGCCAACCATAAAACTTTAAGCGTTGTTCCGTTTCCTCTGTTTTGCTTTGCAATCCGATAACTACCGTTAATAGCATCGAAACAGCTTAATCGAAACTGCAG
>JANSTV010071639.1:0-10622 GCA_027564135.1 Lestremia cinerea
TTCACTCACTTCTGGTCATTAAGTTCAAACGAATATTTAAAATGAAATTGATGTTTGTCTCATGCATCTCTGAGATGCAATTTAATTTGAATGAAAAAACTGCAATATTAGATTTGAAATCAAGTTAAAAATCATAAAAATAATTGTTTTTACTATCGCTGTTTCTCATTCGCCGCCCGACGGCGAATCGGCTGGAAAAACTTCCGCAACTTCCTGGTGACAGTTTCTTTGCGGACAACACGCTCGAAAGTTATCAATGGTGAACGGCAGGGAGGCGGAGCAACGGAAAAATTTTAGCTCCGCTCCGCTCCGAGCTCCAAGCCCCGGAAGGTGCTCGGAGCTGCCCCTATAACTGACTCAACTAACTCCGCTCCGCTCTAGAGCGCTCCGAGGGCTCATTTAGGCTCTGCTCCGCTCCGGGCTCCGAGCTCCGGGCCTCGGAGCAGCTCCGGAGCGCTCCGCTCCACTCCACTCCGCATCCCTGGTTAACGGATCTTGGAACATGAAAAATGAACGCTGCTCTCTCGCCTGCCTTCAACACAGATGAAAACCAAAAAAGTCAAGCCACGAGGTCTGAAGCAATTGAATGGAATGCTTCAGAATTCTCCAAAAAGATGAAATCTCTCAGAGGTCCGATTCGGGAGTTTTGCCTCGGAAGAACGTTGACTTGGATAGACCTCGCCCGAAGTCGATTGGTGGTCTGAAATGGCTTCAATCACAACACGCTCACCCTGGAGCGTGAGGTTCCCTTTGGTACTTGATTTGAGCCAGATTTTGCGAGACCATGCCACGTTCCCCCAATTCCCGGATTGATTCACCCAATTTCAGTATCATCAGCAGAACGCACCGCCTTAAACTTGTGAATCACAAAACGAGAATGAGGGGTGCCTTTCTGGTTCAGCCTATGTCGCAGGCACATCGATCGAATCTCACAGTCTCGTCCCTTGATACGTTCTCGATGTACCACTCGTATGAACCGATTCCCGACTCAGCAATCCGATTAAAAACTGAGAGAAAACATCGAAGATCTGATTAATGCGCCTGGAATCCAATCGACTGGAAATATCAGCGAAGCTCACCGTCGAGCGCGTTTCACTTCGGAGAATATGATCGCGCATGATGCCATCTAGATCGAACTACAAAGAGAAATATCCAAACATCGACCAAGACAGGCGCGATAACAATAGTGTTGGATACCATTGCCTCTCCCATCGAATTCTTCTTGAACATTCAATTGAAACTTTGGATGGATGAAGAATCAAGTTGTCGATTACTTTGATTGACTTCATTACCTCTCATTCATTCAGATCCCACAGCGCAACAATTCACAATTAAACAGAAAATCCAATCGATGTATCGATTGATTGATTGATTTGTTTTGTCATTTGAAATTCGGTTGAAAGATATTTATGGCCGAAGAAAGGGTGGGCTGAATGGAGCATGGAGCGGACTCGGAGTGTTTCTCAACATGAATGCCGTGCGAAAACGACAAATGTTTTCTGTTCGTTCACTCAGCACTGCCGTGAATGGAGAACGAATGCACGAATGGAATGGAATGGTCTTTCTCTTTTGGATATGAGTTGCTCCAATAAAACACATCTTCGAGAGAAAGAGAGAGAGGGAGAGAGAGAGAGAGAGAGAGGATGCCAGTCACATCAAACTCACTTGGAAGCAATTTTTCCACACTCCGCCATATCGCGGAGCATCAACTTCAGATATATGCATACGAAGAGAAGAGATTATCAGAGTGAAACGAAATTCTCAATAGCTCGTTAATGGCGGTTTCAAGACATGCTCTCAAAATAGCTCACTCGAACACGAATGGTGAGCATAAAAAATGACGGTAAGAGAACAGCAGAACAGCGACACGACACGACAGAGAGGCGAATCGCGACCAGCTCGCAGTTTGAACATGCTGTTGGCTCTTTCCAACATTCAATAATGTGCCAGCAAAGATGATCATGGTTTCGTAAATGGTAAACACAATGGTTATGATGACGATGGTGATGGCGATGGCGATGGCGATGCCGATGGTAATGGTTTTGTTATGAAGACGACATGTCTATATAGGTGTACGTGGGTACGTGCGAGTGTACGTTGGATGTTCATGTGCGTGCGTGCGTGTATGGGTGTGTGGGTAAATTCTGTAATTTTTGTTCATATTGTTTTCAATCTCAGCTGAAAACGAGCTGTAAAAGTACTAAAATATTCGGAGAAATAGTTAACATTTCCGAAAATCACTAAAAAACCACCGACAAATATTCAGAGTGTCACTGTTTCGCTGCGATTTCATTCATATTCATCGGTTTTAATTCACTTTCGGGGCAACATTGACGACAATAATTTCCCTTATGCGGTTCTAAATATACGGCCAAGTTGTCATTATTGCAGCAATACTCAAGTGTTGGAATACTACAATGAACAGCGTATTCCATTCGGGCTATCGATTTTCATAATGAACGTTTCTCCTCGTTCTCGTTAAATGGTTCTGCCAGGGAACTTCGTCAGAAGGATTCAATGCAGAAATCATTTGCAAGCCACCCATTCATGTCTGTGAGAATAATCAGTTGTGCAAAATAATGTTCGAATCGAAAACGAATGCAAGTTCTACGGTCAGCGGATGAATCGCATGCAGCTCACGCAGGAAGGAATACCTTTCGTTGTGTTTAACCGAGAATTCGTATATCTAGCTTTGAATTGTGATTAACCTATTTTGATTCGGGTTGCGTTACAAGCGAGCAGGGACAAAAAGCCATCGGAACCAAAGTAGTAATGCATTTGAGATAAAGCAAAAAAGAAAAATTAAGAAAAAAAGAGAGAGAAAAATCCCATTTGAAAACAACGAAGTCGAGAAAGACATTCAACACAACTACAGAAGTAATAGAAGAGTGTTTAACATAAAAGAAATAAGTAGATAACTAACTTGGCGAGTTTCCTTGGTTCGGAAAACAACTGAGAGGAAAAGAAGAGAGAGAGAGAGAGAAAGCAAGCGCGAGCGAGAGAGAGAGAGAGTGAGTGCGAGGTGAAAGAGAGCGGAGCGCAAGAAAGAGAGAACGACGGAAAAGTTGGTAGCACGCAAGAGAGAGAAAGAGAGAGAGACAGAGCCGCCCGGGAAGAACGAGAGAAAGAGAATGACTGCAAACGATGCAAAAGAATAGACATTGAGCGTGAGAGTAAAATTTTATCCTTCTGAAATATTTTACCTCAAATGAATATGAACAAAGTGATGATAGTAAGTGGTGATTTCATGTATCAACCGATTTGAACCCGAAGAATTATGAAAAAGGCATATTTCTTCTGAATTATCACCGCGAAATAATAACGATTAACGAAAAGTGTTTGTTTCGTGTGCGATTGCCGTAAAAAATCATCGATATTCAAATGAAGAGTGGTACAAACAAGACATTTTCGTGTGGTCATTGGTAGCACAGTAGAAAGCATATTTCGCCGCCATTATTTTTTCGATTCTGTTGTTGAAAAAATGCTGTTTGGTGTTTCCTTATAATAAATCGGTGCTCGTTCATTGTGGAGATATTTGAATAAAACTGCATTTGCCGCATCAAATAATCGGAAAATTTTTCAATCATGTGTTTTAATATGATTTGTGCATTCAGAAAATTCAGTCTGCCAACTTGCTAAGGGTTGTGTTTTTGCCCACACTACCGCCTGCCCGACACTCTATGGAAGTGGTGGAATAGACTCGGAGTTTTCTTCGTTCCTCGACCAACAACGTAAGATTCGGATCAAGAGTGAGGAGGAATAATTAGTGAAAATAATTGTCGTATTGATCAACGACGTTCATCATCAACTACACACATCGAATCGAATGGAAAGAGGAATTTTCACGGTGCAACCCAAGTCGCAAGGAAAATATGTCCAACGGAGCAGTAACCCATGAGTCGGTTTTTGATTTTGTCAACAGAATGAACGAAAAACAACAATTAACGAGCATAATCAAGTAATCGAGTCTCCATATTTCGTAAATGAAAAAAATAATAAAGAAAGTTCAATTCATCTTGATGTGTGTTTATCGAATATGGTGATTCTGCGCTCTGTCCACGACAGAAGAGATGAACTTTAAGACAATAACAAAACTAATGAATAAATGAGTGCGGCAGCCCGTTGCTTTGGATCGGTGATATCGAAATCGCGTTTCTTGAAATCCAATAGTTTGTCCGGTCGAACCCTTCAACACCCGTGCATAATTGATAAACAACAATGACGGACATTTAAACGAAACATGTGATCGCGAATTAATATTAACATTTCATTAAATGTTATTTTATTACTTCCATTATTATTATTATTATTATTCTCATTATTGCGCTACTGGCACGACAGCAATTTAAAAGAACAAAAAAAAACATTACCTTTATGTATATATATATATGTACGTACATCCATGTATATATATATGCGTATATACATGCATAACGTTGTTGTTTGTTAGATTCATGCGATCACAAACAACCAGAATACGTTCCGAATCTCGTAAGTTTTTGTTGATTTTCATTTTTTTTTTTGGTTAAATTATCGATTATTGATAGTTTTTGATATTCAGTTTTCTGTCATTTTTTACTTTTCGTAACTTGTTTGTTTCGCTGCCTTGCAAAAAACCCTTCTTCAATTTTCCTTGCACTATAACTTCTATCGACAGAAAACTTTGCTCCATTCCACCACTAACTCTAAACTAACTATTTTCCGAGACCCTTCACCCAGCCATTTGACAGTGGAAACTAATTCTGCTGCCCCTCTTCTTGGCAATTATTCAACAAAAAAAAAAAAAAAAAAAAATTGTCTTCTTCATTTCTTTTTGTGATCATTTGACTCTTCTTGTAGTTTGCATAATTGCAATAATCTTGCTTTGATTCTTCCGTTGAGATTTCTTTTCCGATTTTATTTTCCAATTCTTCATACGAGAATCAACAGTTCTCGGCTTCTAACCACTCATAACCTATTCACAGTACTTTGTCGCACCGATTTCCCCGTAACTCACTGAGAAAACAAACTATGTAGACGATAAAAACGTATTAACAAAACATAGAAAAGTGTTATATATTTGGCATTTGGAAACAATACACAACAAACTCCTGGTGACTTTGCGTTATCTTGAGATTGGAGTCGAAGAAAAAATTTAACAAAAACAAAATAACTCGCATTAACACAAATTAGTTTATTGAATGATATAACTGTATACTGTAAAATTTGACGAAAAAAAAAAACAAAAAAAAACCGAAAAACAAAAATCAAATCTCTAAACAAAGACCTGCATTCAAAATGTTTGACTTAGGTGGTGTAATTAGCTGCATTATGACAAATACACGGAAACAACGATTAGTTGCTGTGCCTGGATTAAAGGCAACGTCGTGTCTAACGGTTGTACTTTTGATATGCTTAGAAACAGTGTTACTTTCTACAGTTTCAAATTGTGCCAAGACGTTCTTTATGCATTGGAATACAACAAATAGCATGTGAGTACCGGCCCGCAAAGCCACCATTTATCAATTTCAGTTTGTAAAACGCACATTCCACCCGAGGATCCTCGTCGGATCTGCAGCCAATGTCAATTACTTTCAATATCCCGGAAGGGTACCCTCGGAACCAAATGCCGAGCTTGTTCATAACTCGGCAGAGGGTAGAAGCTACGACGCTTCGATCCCACAAGGAGGCTGGCTCCGGCCAACTCTGAATGATTGATTTCACATTTTGGATGATCATAAATTTAGCGCCGCATTTGGATGGAGATCCTGAGAAAATGCCGGTCCTTCATTTTTTCGTTGATTTCTGGAGTTTTAGAGACTTAGAGGCAGTGACTGAATTTGCTCCGGGCGGCCTTGTGAGCAGTGTGCTTAACCCATTTTGAGTCATGATACGGCGTTGGAATTCACCGAAATCATGAAAAATCTTGCTCCGCAAGCACTCCTGGATACAGGAAGAGTGGCAGGTCAAAATTTCGAGAAGGTGCATCCATTACCTTTCCAACGCTGTATCATGAGTCAAGTTGGGCTAAGCACACTGCTCCCAAAGCCGCCCGGGGCAAATTCAAAAACTTCGTTGATCCGAATCACTGCTTAGGGGGAGTTCGGTCGTTTGGAGTTTATGAGTTGAAAATAAGATGATTTCACATGAAAAGTTCCTATTAATCTTTAGTGAAACTATTCGATGCGATTCCATCAATACTGAATTGGTGTAATCCTCCCTACTCCATTCAGACCGGATTCCGAGAGATTTTTGAAACTGTACGGTCTCTGATTCATTCCAGTGCTCACGTATTCACAGCCTGTGAGTCTCATGCTGGGCTCGAGAGAACACCTCCAGACGCACAGCCAGTGAGTTTTGAGGACCGGCCGACTTTGACCGAAGAAACCGGCAGCCAAGCGCCATAAACAATATTCACAAACATTTACAATTCAATCGATATGGCGGGTGGATGGAAATTAACTTTCATCGCTGTGTCACGCGTTTATGCGCTGTTTGCATGACTATAACCTCCGCTCCGCCGTTGAGAGACTTTTCCGTGGAAAATGGAGAAAATCTGGAAAACGTTTCACTAGTCGCCTTCAGTCGGCGATGCTAACGATTGTGTGACATCTCTGAATATCAATTTTCGGATAACGATTTGTCGGATTCATCAAACGAAAATGAAAATCAAGAGGCAAATTTCGGGCTTCGGTACAGCGGTTTCATTTTCTCGAAATCTGAGTGGTTGCACGGGGAAATGTTAACGAATCCCACACCGACAGCGTAGACACGGTTCCGTCGAGTGGAGTGGATTGCCAGCTTGCAGCTTGATCTCTTGATGAAAATCTCTTGAAGCTTGGCAGGGAATAGGCTGGAGACGGCACAATTTCATCGACATTTGCCTTGTAGTGGTTCTTGGCTGGCGTACAGAGCGAGTCTACCCGCTGCGTACGGGAGCAGGCTGGTTTTCGAATCAAAGAAATTCGCCATCAAATGTAGAGCCCCGCTCCTCTTATTCAATTATATTTTCTGTCCGATGGTTCACGAGTATTCACTTATCGTCGTCATGTATCCTCCATCCGCACGGAGGGTAGTGCACGAGGGCTGTGTCAATGCACCTAAATGCGTAAAACGTTAGGCGTGCACGTGTCTTTTCTAATGCCTGAGATTGAACCAATCGTCAATCGTCGGTTGAGCGATAATCATTTTACCTTTCTCCACTCTTTTTTCGACTATGCATCGGTGAGCAAGTGCGTGTAGCAATGGGGATTCAAAACATTGTACTTTTTCAAAAGTAAACTTTGAAATAGTTGCTCGGTCGTAGGCAAGGGTGTTTGCGCTGAAGGGGCAGAGCAATTCGGTCACGATGAGCGAGTCATGACGTGTCTATTGCTTTGGTTTCTCCGAAGGAGCCCAGGGAGTTCGCCCTCCGGCAAGTGGACATTGCGACGGTTTTGATGATCATTTTTAGAACGTTTTCCACCGCTGACCAGGAGCCGCTCACCCTAGACGGCGGTCGAATCTATCCATTTCCCATTTGAGTTTTTTATGTTTTGCTCTCCTCTCTTCCTGTAATATTGTTTTCCACGTGTCCATCGTTCACGTGAATGACGTGCACCTCAATTTTCGGGCAGATCCAATGGAATCCAGAGCATTGAACAGAGATAAAGCAGGCGTAACCCAAATGACTGAGCACAGCGCTTTTCTCAATTCAAATTATAGAGAATCCTCACTCAAGAGTTCACCGAACCAATTTTTTCCCCCCTTTTTGCTTCGAGAAACTCTCAAGAAATCGTTTGAACTCAAGATTTTTAATGCAAATGGGTCGCATTGGGATCGATGGAGATGTGGTGATATATGTGCAACTTGCCCCATCTGATGTGAGCCCGTGTCATAATGTGCAGCGATGTGCATGCGAACGCAATGGCAATGCCAGAAGTCACGAGCGAATTGGCTGGACTTGCGATTGCACTTTGTGATTTCTTGAGCAAAGCAGAATCGTTAGTCCGGCTGAGGCAACTCTCAATTTCGGTTTCAATACTCTGACAGACTTTTGATTCGATTGCAAAAGAATGATTAATGATTCTCTCGAATCAGCCAGCGGTACCTGAAAAGGACCTCAGATGGACTCATTCTCCCAGAGATTCTTCCCAAACTGGGAGAAAGCTGGTCCGCGCGCCTGGTAAGATGCTCTGACCAGCAGCTTGAAATCTACCCAATGCTGACGACCTCAATTCGATTCAAGTGTGGGCCCGGTCTGTTACATTGCCGCAAGTGGCAAACTAATTTGCCTTCCCACCGACAGATCGAACAAGTTGGAAATAGGATCGATAGTGTCGGCTAACGGCCAGCCATGTGTCTTGCCGATGAGGCAGTGTAATGTATCGTCACTCGCCACCCCTTTAGTTTGTAAGACGCATCGAGGAAGCATAAAAATTGAAATGGCCGGCATAAATAAGCATAAGAAAATGCAATCCCAGTCGAGACAGACAAATTCGAGCTCTTTTCCATTTCATTAGCAAAAACAACACTGTCTGTTTCAGAAACGATGTTTTCTTTCAATTAATTGCCGCTCGCAGTCGCATACCAAACGGAATCTTACAAGAACCATCTTGCGAGGCTGGAAAGAAGAAGAAGAATTAATAGTCACAATCGCAGATGAAATGGAAACAATGTTGTGAATTCAGCAAAGCCTCTGATCGAAGCGAGTGATCAAAAATGTCAGAGTCCTATTTCGTCGATCGGTCGACAGATTTCATGGCTTAGTTTTCGTGTGACAGGATCGATATTCAATTTGGTGTGGCGGACGGTCCGTGTGCTCACAAGAGTATGGATGCACACAGTCTGGCGACGGAAAGAGACACAATAACGGTGAACCCAGCAACTTAACATATTGCGGGTCTCTCTTCCTCTTTCTCTTTCTCGCACCCGAGCTGTGTGCGTACGAAAGCTGATCGGTCGTTTCAAACAGCCGGTTTTCGATCATTCCACGGCGAAAATACACTGTGGGTCGTGGGATCGAAGATCGATCACTTATTCGCTCTTTATTAGTTCTATTCTTCGTTGTTGTTGGTGTTGTTGTTGTTGTTGTGTTTTGTAGAGAGCCGTATGACGATGCGATTCTCCTGGAATGAATGATTCGTCTCGTAACCAACGTGCGTGGTTTGGTGTTCATTTTGTTGGATTTCGATTTTCGAAATCATCGGAAGGAACTCGCAAGCATTTTGACATTTTCAAGCGTTCATTTGGACGAAATGTCATCGAAAGTGCATTCCCGAAACGAAGCGGCACATTCTCGACGAGTATGCGTTCATGTCGTCCCGCGGTCTTTCCGTCTTCCGATAAGTGCATCGTTGCCATTCCTCCAGGGAATTTGCGATCGAAGGCTCTGCGAATGGTAAACGGCTGCAGAATGCCCATTGACCGCAACCACTCTTCAATCGAGTGTTGAGAAGACCGATTCACAAATTGTGGAAGGAATTTTCGATATTGATTTCGGCGCAGCCGATGGATGGATGGAAACCGATGCATGAGAGGATGTATGTGCTGCGAAAATCATTCCGAGTTGACAATTATGCTGTCATGTGTGTACGGTGTCGCAACGGGGAAATAATTTTAAGAGGTTATTTCTATAATTCAACGGAACGCGTACACGCTGTACTTTGTTTTTCATATATTGTTCCTACATTTTATTTTTCCTCGTATGCTGTTGCTGTTCACGCTCTTTCTTGATTTATTATTAAATGATATAAAGCGTTATGTATACGTCGGCTGGCCATGTAATATTTGTCAAGTATATGTGTTTGCGTATCTTCGTGTGTGTACACATGCATGTGTGGCATGCATGCATGTATGTTCGCCATTCCTGAAGCAATATAAATAAATCCATTTGAATACATAAAACGTTGATGAGGACGCACCTCATTAAGTGAGGTAGGTCTGACACAACACATTTATTTTTCAAATATGTACATACATATGTGGAATACATTAAGGGATTCTCGTTTTCTCATTCAGAATTTCCAAACCCACAGAAATATTTCACAAATGGTGAACATAATTGCGAGGGGTAATCATCTCGGGAAAATCATCAGTCTCAAACAGTCGAGAAGTCAACTCAATGAGATTTCGATACGACTGGCGATTTCTCAAGAAACGAAAGTCACGAATCAAAGACCATTTGCTTGTGGAGGCAATGTAGAGATCAGTTCGCAAAACGCACAAGGCACAAGATACAGAAAATTGAATGAAGAAACCAGCCGCGCAAGGTGATCTCTGTATGACAGGTCTGTCACAAGTCAATCGTATGCGTTCCTGATGAGTGATGAGCCCCTCGCATAATTGACGATTTGAAAGTAAATCAGGGGAGTGATATATGAAAATGAAATGGCACGGATAGGAAAAGGGAGAAAACTTGAAGAAAACGTAGCGGAAAATAATCAGAACGTAGCAAGATGATGACAAGAGAACCAATGCACACGTCGATTGTGATTTGGATTTACATGCAGATCTCATTTTTAGCCATCTACATCCACATTCTCTCGAATTCATACGGGCACACACGCACACGCACACACGTATACACACACACGCGCACACACACACACGCGTGTACACACACACGCACACACACACACACACACACACACACACACGTGGAC
>JANSTV010071650.1:0-10619 GCA_027564135.1 Lestremia cinerea
TTGTTTTGCATCGAGACAGACAGCTGAAGAAATCCCACCTAAAAGCTAACGGTTCAAGTCTGTAACAACAGCAAATGCTCGATTCCCTTTCTCAGAAAACAGCAGAAAAAATATATTTGGCCGGGGGCAATGAAGGGTTGATGATAAAAAAAACGCAGTGACAACGGCAGCACACCCACACACACATACAACCACCCACACACAAATACACACACACCTACACACAGTCAGGCACAAATCGTAATGCATGCTCGACAAAGTAAAAGATTTGGCACAAAAACAGAATATTTAATATTATACGAATTTTGTGCTGTTCTTTTATCCCAAACGAGTTTGCGAGAGAAACGAACACTTTCGCAAAGTCAAAGTATGCATGTTTTTCATTGGAATGGCGGTAGTAGTGCGACGAAATATTGAACAGCAAATAGACTGAGAACTAGGATGGCTGCCGACTACTTGATGAGAGAAATGACTGAAAACAGCTGTTTCCTCCATAATGCGATGCACTTTTCATAAATGAATGCCTTCTCTTTGTTTTTAACGGATCCGGAAGAGTAAGTTTAGGCGCATCCGGGGATCCACTGCAGACCTGATGCTTCTAAATGGCAACAATTAGGTTTCTCCATCTCGTGCAATAAACACATGAAGTAATAAGCGATTGAAATGGCTCTCAGTCTAAAATTGTGAGAATAACTTGAGAATGTGAAAATGTACAGTCTGTCAGTTCATCATTATCATTGCACTTGCATGCATGCGATGCAACAAACGACAAGCCGGTAAGCTATTCCACAATGTTGCTTGGCACACATACACATAACCTTCACACGAATCAGGTAAAACTAATCCATCATTTCGTATGGCATGTGAAGACAGCTTGAAACTTCATATTGCACTAGCACTCATGTGATGCAATATGATGATCAGTTCATATAAATGTTAAAAAAACGTACAATGAAAATGGAGTGAAACGCCGATGACGATGCCGATCTTGTTGATGAAAATATCTATGCAAAATAAACGTCAAAAAGGGAAAGACCAAGCACTCACAAGCAACCATATCGACTATCATCCCGCCGCCGCAAAGTTTTCTTTCTTTTTTGTTCAATTGTGGCCTTCAAAAAGCCCTAAATGACGCAGAAAGTCAACCGCTGTGTTGGGACATTGACTTTCCGTAGCCACAGGTGTAACAGCAACCCCCTCTTTATAGTCGGCCATTGCGTTCAATCCGCACGTTTATTGAGACGTTGTCATTACGGTGACGGCAGCAGTGGCTGCTGCTATTGTTACAATTTCAAATGGCCGCATTTTTGGAAATCATTTTCATATTTCGAGGGAGGCAAAACACATAATATCAGCGCTGTTTGACGATATTAACTTTGATGATAAAAGTCTCGCAATATCATATTTTGAATATCAAATTCATGCTATGGACGGGGGAAGCGAGGGAAGGGATGAGGAGCAGAAGGTGCGGACTTCATTGCCAGGAGTTTGTTTTATTTGCTTTTGAAAGTTTGTCATTTTCATGATTAACCGGAATTTGGTTAGAAAATCGCCGAAAACTTGTGTTTTCGGTAAAGTGTTTTGTGAATTCAACTCTTTTGGAATGCCATTTCAAGCACGCGCTCATGAGCTTTATGACACATTCTTTCACAAACATTGACATCTTTGGGCATTTACACATTTGCCATTCATTGAACGATTGTCGGTTTATTGTTTTTCCAATATGCGTACTGGCCGGGTTGAAGGCTATCTTGTATTTTAGTGGGTGCGTGTGCTTGTGAATACCATGCCGAAATGCGAACAATTGAATTAGTTTGGCATTAGCTTTTAATTCACTTTAGTTCGGTTCGTCTAATTTCATTTCGAATAGAAACGAAACCTAATCGAAATGCTGTTATTTTAATTTGGTTTTATTCGTTTCGTGAGATGAATTGAGATTTCGATAATTTAGTTCGATGAGTATCATTTGACATGTCGAGTCATGAAATCGATATCGATCAACAATCGATGAACTCGGCTCTTATCGAATTATTGGCGGAGATGACTTCAAGTCGCTGTTCGAATGCAACTTGGGTTGCATCACAGATTGAAGCTGGTGGATGATGGAAAATTAGGGGCATGTGAGTTGAACGGTAGCCATTAGAATCCATCTAACTTCTAGCGCCGGTTCAAAACAATATGATGCCTGCTTTGATACGATCCAATATGCAATTTTAATTATCGATGGTCGGCACAATATTGACCGATCGAGTTTTTGAGTAGCCCAATGAATGATAATCCGAACCAAGGTGTGTATTCCAATAATGGAATTAATCAAAGAAACACATGTGAAATGCATTTAATGACTGATGGAGAAAGAGAGAGAGAAGGCTCTAAGGGACGTGAATGTTTGTGAATATGTTGCTTTTGTGTCTGTCTGTCTTCGGGTGACGTCATTGAATAAAATATCCATCTCATCGTTCAACCTTGTTACAAATACGCAAACACACACACACGTACACACACCGGTTTCGTTTGCTTCATGGACAGTTGTTTATTTAATATTTCGATCGTTACACATTGAGCAAATAAACAAACGAATTATGCACTCGGAAAATCAGCTTTCCAGGCGATGGATCATCATTGCATCGCTGCCACGTTGATGAAAAACATTCTAAATAAATCTAGCTTGATACGGTACGACAGTTGAAATGGAGGGGTGAAGTACGTAAAAGTAGAACGCAAAACGAGATGTTGGGACGGTATTCAATTTGGAAAATTCGTTGAAGCTGGACGATTCGACGGGATGCCAGATTTGTAATAGAGAAAGCGTTTAATAATCAAGTATTTTGTGTTAAACCCGTTTCAATTGATTTATCATTGCTTCGATAACCAATGATTCGAATTCAATTTCAATGAATTATTTGTAATTCTGATTGAAGTTTCGCTGGTTGAATGGGTATCGTAACCCTTGGGCTAAACATTCCCCAATCGATGTGTATCGTTGTTTTTGTTCGTGAATGGAATTTTGTGATTAACATACCTGTAAAGGGGTTTACCAGCGCTCTCTCTAAACCACAACACCATGTAAACTCGGTCATCTCGGGCCTCTGGTTCGATATCACACGGCAAGATGGCCGTTCGACCTAATACTGCTTCCACGGACACGGTCGATACTGAAAGAAAATGAAGATTATTGTATTTTGAGTTCCATGACAAATTTGGTGGGATGGATGCCTTCCAAAGTATTGAAACGCTGTAGGACGAACCATTGACGCCATTGACGATTCTCCGCGATAAGACAGCTTTCGGAGAGAAAGAGCAAAACGAGCCAAAAGAAAAGAAAAGTAAAACGCTTTGGAGGCACCAATGTGAACCATAATTTGGTAATTTTCCAACCCACTGAAGACCACAATCGCTGTCCCTTTTGATTTTAAGGCGTCCCTAGCCTCCGGAAATTCTCGCTTCGCTGGCACGTCAAACGATTCAACGGCAAAATGTCATTGTTTTTATAACGTTAAATATTAATTAATTGTCAGTGCGTCATTGGCCATTGTCATTTTGGCCCGGGAACACATTCACCATTCAACTCCACCAAGTCCAATACTTGACTGGCTGCGCTGTTGGTTATTCTTCTATTATTTATCTTGACTAGACACAAAATTGCATGACATCATAATCACCCATTCTTTAACATCAGTCGTTTTATTCAAAAATTTTATTACTGACTGCGTGCTACCATTCTCGTGATGTGATGGGTAATTGTATAACTCGTTTAGTAACAAATCTTATTTTGCCAGCGGATGCTTTCTCCCATGGTTTTTACGGGTTTGTTTGGCGTCTTTTTTAATTTCTTTACATGGAGTAAAATGTATTTATCCAGAATGAATAAAACAGAGGCTACGAAGACGACGTGGACGACGATGAGCTACGACAAATGCGAGAAAAAAAAGCGAAGGAACAAAAAATTAATAACAGTCATTTCATATAGTTTACTGCTTGCTGCTGGATTGCAGAAAATAAAGCTATTAAAAATTATTATTGTGCTTCTCGAAAGAAAACACACAGCGAACGAACGAATAAACGAATGAATGAACGAAAAAGGGTTTCTAACCATTGCTTGGCCATTTTATGGGATGCGAACGATGACGATGAGGACAACACAAAACGAGCGAGATGACTCAATTGCCTAACTTTTAAGTTAGTTAAGGTACAATAGATGAATATAAAAATGCAAAAAGCAATTAAAAATAAAAATATTTCCGTTCTTGTTTTATTGTTGTTGTTGTTGCTTATTTCTCTCTTCTGTCGCGTTGTTCGTCCTCCTTTCTTGGTTCATTCGCCTCGCCGCTCGTTTCTCGCGGTGTCTTTTTATCATTTTCTTGTTATTATTCTTGAATGATATTCATAATTGAATGAGATTGCTTTGACAAGTTTTCAGTATTGGGTTTTTGTTTTCATTTCAATTACAGCCAATTGAGTTTTATGTCTTCGGAATGGCCCCGGCGACGATGACAAATGGACGAAGAGATATCTGAATTCAAAACGAAAAAGAGAATTTCTTAACTGATTTTTTGCCATTTGCTTTCTGAAATTGCAATGTAATTGAGCACCAACACAGCTGGTAAATCGCAAAATATTCTTGTTCGTTTTTTTTTTTTTGTTTCGCCAAACCGACATTTTTGTTTGCTGCTGCTGTCATTGCCGCATTTTGGCTTTTGGCTTTGTAATTTTTTCGTCACTTGAATCGAGACAAAGAGATGTTTGTGTTTGAAACGGAAACGAAAAAATGAAGATACATCAAAACAAAAGCCAGCCAAACATCAACAACAACAACAATAACAACAACAGCATTTGATGGCAAACAAAAAAAAGAGAAAATATTCACTAAAATTGCAGTTGACGGAAAAATATGCATCGCATTTTGTTCAACAGCCACCACACACCAATGCCAATCACTGAATGAAATTCGTATCCATCACCGAATTCAAATCACACAGTTCAGTGGAATACGCATCGACCATTTTCGATAATTTTCATATTGCCATTTGGATTGTCAATGGAAAAAGCGAGAGAGCGACAGTAATTTCGTGATATTTATGTGTGCGATTCAATGAACAATATTTATATTTTATTATGAAATCGGTATCGGTTCGGGAGCTCACTGAATCGAATTCGACCGAGCGGTGTCTCTCTGTCTCTCTACGTTTCTCCATGTGACACTCCTCATTATGAATGTATGTGTGCATGTGTGTGTTGGTACATGTGTGTGCATCTGTGCGTATGTGTGTATTCAATGCACAATTGAAATATCGCGTATGCATGGTATGATTTTCGTTCAATTTAAATCGGATATTGCTACAATTTTCATGCATTATTCCGTTTTGCAAAGATTCAATTTACCAGAAAGATAGTTTCTACTGGATTGAATCCTAATCATAGTTCGACGTTATTTTCGATCAAATTTGTGAATGCATTACACTTTGAAAAGTCGTATTTACTTGGATTTGGAATTAAATAGCTTGAAGGCAGGTGGAATGTATTTGGGACTCTATTTACTTAAGCCCTGTCTCTATTTTCGAAGGGCTCCCCATCAAGAGATTCAGTTAATCTAGTTACAGTTGATACGCTGCCACCAATCACCAAGGCCCACCACTTTGATGCCATTGCAAAAAAACAAATGTGTGGCCAAAGTACTCGTTCACTCGAAGGCCATCCCAAAAGCGAGAACTAATAATCTTCACAGCGACATTATGTGACGCATCCCATCAGCAATTCAAATCTAAATTAAATAAACAATGAAATGATGTCGTATTTTTCGTTTGTTTTTTGATGGGTTCAACAGCTCTCCACGCGTATCTTCACGCCCCCCAATGCGTATCATTTGTATGGGTTTGATGTACGAAATAGTGACGAGAGGAAATATCAGTTGAGGAAATCCGAAGTTTTTCGGTTCTGTGTGTAAAAGTTTTATGGCTGGAAAATAGATAGGTATATAACCGTTAGGCGAATAACCACTGAATAAATGGCCTATTGGCCGGCCATCGATTTGGTTACAAACTGCGTTTCGATGGTGTTGCGGTTCGGTTGATGTCGACTGGCATTTATAAACAACATAAACAACATAAACAACACAACCGACATATCACATTCGCTGATTATGTGCTTTTCTTCTGTCTATTACAATTTATCTCCCTCCGCACCATCAGCACGGGAAAAGGCCATTCGATTCGGCTGGTTTCTTCTTCCGTGCGGTCCGTAACGTATGTTATGATGGTTGCTTATGTAACATATTAGATTTAACGGTAGAACAAAATGCGATGCCTCACTATCTCGCCCGACGATACGACACATATTGTTGTGTTGGTGCTGCTGCACAACAGACCGAACAAAAGAGTACATACTCATGTTCGCCAATGACCTATCAACCGGAGTACTGATCGCTGGAACTCTTCAAATTCGGCCCCTTTTTTTTACTTGTTCACTATTTTTCCTTCTTTTTTCTTTGGGAAATATTTGGCATTTGCCATAACGATGCGCCGCAACCCATCAGTCAAGCAAATGACGAATATATCCAAATTATTCGCACTGGAAGACATGTGGAAACTTTGCTGTGATTACATTTTATTCAGATGAATCGAACTGTGGTTTAGATTTCGATCAAAATACCAGAAAGCTCATTTCGATTGGACATTCTTCGACAGAATTTTTTCCTCTCGAGTTTTCCATCAGAATGAATGTTTTGTGGATCATTTTGAATGGAATTCGTTTCGATGAATACAGATTTTCTCTCGATTTCCATTTTTCTCAATGCAATGCGATCCGATTCGATTAGATTCCATGAACAATGCTGATTTTCAATCTTATTCAAATTACTTTCGTTTTTTGTCAATGCCAGTTTGTTGTGTGTCTGTTGCGGCTTATGTGTCTTGTTGTTGTGTGTCTACGTGTGTGCTGCAGTCGTTCGCAACAATCCTCATCGACCAAATGATAAATGTCAAGTTGTTTTATTTCTTGTTCGCATTTTAATTTTTCAGAGCCCCGAAAATCCACTTGCATTGTTATTAACTGTAACGTAATCTATTGTTGTTATTTTGCATATGACGATAATAAAACGCAAGCACATGTAACGAGTGAATGCGAACCGGGAAGGGGAGTCGCCTATCAGCCCATTGGAATGGGTTTGATGATTTCAGAGAACCTTTTTTGTGCAACATCATGCTTTGCAATAAAGCATGTAGTACCCTTTTCAAGCACATGTACATACAATACAACAAATGTTGAGAGTTTTCTCTCAATGTATGACCAGTGGTACGTAAAAAATGTGATATGGTTATGGTCGTATATTTGGTGAGCTGCACTGTTTTGGATAAATAAACGCGGCTGTTGCTCGAGATCGAAAAACTCGGACACATTCATCTAACCTTCCTCTCCCCTCATCCTGCCCCATCCAGCCCCATACACACAAAAAGCGTACATAATTTGAAAATTGTATCATCATTTCGATAAAATCAAAAGCGTTGAGAAGTAAAGAGATGGTCAGATTGTTTGCTTAATTGGGCGTAGTTTGATAACTGAAATTAAATTTCGTTACTTTTTTGGACTTTTTGTTTTTTTTTTTCTGATTTGCGGCCAGGAGCGGTGTATTTTCCGTCAGCATAATTTTTTGTCGGCTCCTACCCCGGCTGGCTATTTGTTCCAGAGCAAATGACGAAAAAATAACTTCTGACAATATTGAATTTGTCGAAATGCAAAATGAAATTGACTTGAGTTGAACGAAAAGTTCATGTATGAATAATAAATTTCGGAGAAGAAATACTTTCACGAGATATTTTCCATGGAATTGAAATGTCTGAAATTAGAAAAAAAATATTTCTCATCATCCTTCGGCATGGGGTGTGTGTCGATGTTACTTGAATTTCTCGATGTTGTGTGACAACAAAACCGCATCAAACGAACCAAAAGATTCAAACGAACGAACGAACGAGTGTGCGAACGAAATGAATTTGATCTCAGAGCACAAACACACATCCGGAACCGAAATAAATATTCTTTTCCGGCATACCGACGAGGGAAAAACCACTGTTTTTCGGGAAAATCGAGATTGGAAAATGGAAAACTTTTTGCATATATTTGAGGACACTTCAGCAACCATTTAATTAAACTTAAATTAGTTATTTCCATGGCAAACGGGATTTTCCTTTATTTTAATATATAATATCTGAACTCAGTTCAATTCGACCCACACCAAATCACCTCCATCATAATAATTATTGTAATAAGATAACGTAGAGATAAACATTTCCTTTGCCAATAATTTATCTGTTTGCTGTGCATGCCGGTAAACGAGCGAAATACTGTATTTTGCTCTTAACCCGCGCGCGTATGGTTTTGGTTTTGTTGTTTGAGTGGTTCTCTCGCTCTCTCTTGGTCTCTCTCTCTCTCTCTCTCTCTCTCTTTCTTTCTTTCTCTATCTCTGTCTCTTCTCTCTCGCTCTCTTTTTGTTTGGTACGGTGCGGTTGGTTGGCCCAAATCTGTATTAGCTGAACTTGTCTACCAAGCACGCGAGTCTCGAACAAATATTAGTGCAATTTTGTACAATAATTGATTGAAAATGTTCTCATTGATCTGCCGATGGTTATGCAATCGACGTGGATTGTGTTTCCGTATTTGTGTTTCAGTGCTCCAATGTTTCAGCTCCGTTAATAATGCGAGAAAGACAAAAACTATTTTATTCCGAGAATGAAAATCAAGCTACTCATCGCTGTTATATCAGCCAGGCAATGAGTTGATGCCCCACTCAAGAAATGTGGATAATATGCAAGCACTGAAATACGAATCCCACTGAATTGTGAAAAGCGGTAGCATCGGCATCGGGCAATAGCATCGGCAACTTTTCTAACGCGGCATTGCTAAAATCCAACCAATAAATTCGTAAACTTAATTAGGAAATAAATTTAAGCTCAATCGGTGAAATTGTTTTAAAAGCGGACATAAAATGGTCTCTACATCTCTACCCGCTTGCTGGTTTGTCTCTTTCTGGCTCGAATTCATTGGCAATTTGGTGTACCGATATCTCCTTCTCAAGCGATGCCAAGTCAATGAATTTCTGCCGCTATTTGCTCCACTCAAAGATACACTTTGCATTGATGATGATGGTGGTGTTAAGTCGATGCCGTTATTGCCGCTGCGCTGCTTTCCAACCCGAATGTATATGAAAGTCGAGTATTTGAATTTCGAACGCAGTCAAATGCATTGCGATGGCCTTCTTTACTCTCCGCATACCCATTGAAAGCACTTATATTTATCAACTCAACGAAAACTTTTCATTTTGAAAGAATAAATTTCGCTTGCCTCAGCACAATAGCCTCATGAAGGGGGAGGCGTGTCAGCGGGATAACCAATGACACAGAGGAAAAATTACACAATTTTGAAATTATTAATATTTAATTATTCGATTTGGGTAATTTATATTGTTATTATTAAAATTTAATCGGTCTTTCCGGACGGGCGGCCCGAAAAACCCGGAACTTTCGAGACCAATGGCGAGCTGTTTTCCGGTGTTATTAAAATTGCTTGAGTGTTTCCATGAGATGTACTTTTAGTGGGAAAATGATTGAGATGAATTTTCATCAGATAAACATTAACGACGGTTTGTGGTCGGAAGAGATTTATTGCGATCCGCAAGGTGTGTGAAAGCTTGAATTGATCCATTCGCAAGCGATTTTAACGAGTGACCATAAAACAGTAGCTTTTCGGCAACTTTAGAACTTCTCCGCATCGAACTAGATAACACTTAATGACTTGCTGAAAATGTTATCGTCATTCGGGTCTCAATTTCTCCACCTACCCGAGTTCAATTGTTCGGAAGACAAAAATTACGTTTTCCATTCAAGCGAAGTACTTCCAAAAAGGCATGAAGTCTATTATTTGATTTCTCAACTGCTTCCAATCACCGATGGCAAATAATTTGACGCATGTTCAGATCGATAAAAGCACTTTGACATCACTCAAAACTGACAGCGATATGGTCAAGAAGACTGAAGTGCAGAAATGTTTTTAACGAAATGAAAGAAAGAATTGAGAACAAAACAAAATTGAAATGAAAATAAAGGCAATGAAATGAATGCTCGGAATAGCCTACCTATCTGTTTGAGTGCGACAAGAAGGGAACGGGATGATTCAACTCTCATTTTTTTGAAATTCTGCATTGCATTGTTTCGATCATGTAGCGAATACGCGTCAGAAATACAATACTACAATAGCGTTGACGAAGAACAAATTGATAGACGCAGCTAAAAGACAAAGTGCAGAATGAAAATAGGCGATTTGGCATGACCTTTGTGTCACTTTGGCAGCGCTATTATATTTTTTGTTTTCATCTCTCTGTCCCATTCGCTAACTCTACTTTTTTATTGAGCAAATATTTTCCATATTTTTCGTTTGTCATTGTTATCGCCATGTTGAAAATCGCATACGGTCTCGTTTTATGTGTGCATTCATCAAGAGTGTCCCATCGGGTGATGGGGATTATCGAAAAGTAAACAACGGTGGATGACAACGGCAACAACAACAACAACAACAACAACAACAACAACAACAACAACAACAACAACAACAACAACAACAACAACAACAAC
>JANSTV010071661.1:0-10619 GCA_027564135.1 Lestremia cinerea
TAATCACGATACAATCAGCAACAATACTCGAGGCAGCAACAGCAAATTCATGCGACCTTCCATTGTCATCAATGGCAGTTCGGCGGACAATGGTCGCATGTCCAAGAAGTGACCGAGTTGAGGCAGGAGCGCTTTAAAATCCAAACACACATATGAAAATCACAACAGTTCAAAATCAAAAACAACAAAACGGGCATTTCGATGTCTCATCGTCTTTTCTAAGTCAACTCAACTCAAAACAGTCTACGCTGATGCAATTGGACGCAACCACAAACGTTTCGTATATATTTTCATAAAACAAAAGAAGATGAAGCAAAAACAGAAAAACAAAATAAAATGATGAATGAACGATATTTGTATAAATTAGTTAAGCGGTTGAATGTCCTGGCAGCGATGAGCTCATTAACGAATCAACAAGCAGGGAAATTGCCATTGAAAAGAAAATGAAAAAAAAAACTCCGGCAAAAGCAACTTTATTTTTGAGAGAATTCCTCTCCGTTTCTCTTGATTTCGTCGAAGCGACAATGTTTGTTTGAAAATTCTTTTTTTTATGTTTAATAATTTTGCGAGGAAAAAAAAGGAAAAAAAAGGAAAAAAAAGGAAAAAAAAATTGTTGAAAGGGAATCCTTGTCAAGAAATGAGCCTCGTGCGAATTTCAGATGAAACCAAATTTATTTGTATGAATCAATTGTTCAAAAGTGTAAATAGTTTATTGGACGTCGTTTAGCCGGTTGGCGTGAGTCGGCTCACACTGGATGGAGAAAGCCAGCGAATGAGAAATGGTCGATTTGTAATTAGCGTTAAGGCATTTCGAAGAAATTCGCATTTTGAAATCAAATGGCCATCGTCTTCTTGAATTGCTACCGAGGAGATCATTACAGCCAATGGCAATCATGGGCTTCAGTTCGAAATCAAAAAGCAATAAATTCTCGTGAAACACCGTTATTTGAAAAGAAAAAGAAACCACCGAGTCGAAGGCTTCTCATTAGAATAATATAGAAAACCAAAATTGGCTATTTGATTCGTTTCCGTTGTGACATGCCTTGGCCTTGTGTTCGATTGGTGATTCGAGCTTTAAATTTAATTTCATTCTTTCTTTTACGATTCTTCGATTTTTTTTTATCTCATTATTTTCTTCAATAAAAGAGATGCTTGACAAATCGCCAGTGCGGTTGAATTTTCTTTGATGGGGTGGCGCTCGCCTATGGGGGGAGGGGCAGAGGGAGATGATGGAGGTCTCTTTTGGATTGTTTTTCTTTCAATTTGGTTGTTTTCCAGAGCAGAGTCACTGACATTTGGTGACAGCCATCGGACAGACGATGCGCGTCTTCCTACGATTCTGGTCAAAGTCAAGCTGAGTTATGATTGTGATGGGCGAATGTTGTATATTTCTCTTTTTTTCTCGTTTGTTAATCTTATTTAAAATGACATTTATTCCATTTTATAATTAGAAATTGTTAATAAAGTCACCTCAAATACGAACTCTTGAGTTTTGTCACTCACTTTGGTTTCTTCCTTCTGTTCAATGGATGGGATTATAGCGTTTTTGTTGCGAGAGACTGACGGTTTCGCGCCTCAACGGTCAAACTCCGAATCGAGTGATGCGACCTTCATCATGGCCTCGACCCATTTTCTGGAAATGAATAAATCGATCGAGAAATTTTATATTCAATTTCGTTTCTTCCAAATATATCACTACGTTCGATCGAGAAACTGTGGGAATTCCGCACCGTCGGTGGGGGTCATGTCTGCAGATTGGTTGAGATTGGGTTGGTGGATGGGCAGCTGATGTTGGCAACAGTGCTAATGGCTCCACAAACGGAGATGAATATGAATATTTGAAGGCATTAGCGTTTCGATCAGACAACAAGTGCATTGAAAGCATGCATTTCAATTAGACGGATCATTGGAACCGTCAAACGTCTAAATGACGAAGGAATGTCCTTTTGAGGTTGAAATTGGCATGGTGCCTCCTTGCTACCAACCCAACTGGCTTCAATGCCAGCTCCATCATTCCACCGCCCATTTCAGCCAATTGTCGGCTCGCCAATTCGGTGGTTGGAAGTTCATTTGGATTTGCACGCGATTTCGGTGCGGCATCGTCCGTTCAACTCGATTACGGGAACTGATGGTGAATGCTTTTGGAAGGAGGTTGCGATCATTTATTTCAGTTGAATTGAAACAGAACGAGAATTGAGCCGGAAATTTTTTTAGTGGCCTTCAGCGGTGAAACACTCAAGTGAGTATTTTATACGATCACAAATGATCATGCCTATTCCTTCTAGATTTTACTCTTCGAAAAATGTAATTATTTGAGGAACAAAGTCAAAAAGGCCGCATAGTTTGTTTTCTTCAGTTGGTTTGTCGAGCTGAACGTATTTTTTGAAAGCTTCTTCAATGGCTGAATGTGAGACCAAGTCCAGATTTTTCAGCAGGTCTTCGAACGCTTCCTTTCCTATTATTCCTTCGAGCTTCTCGACCTCTCCTTATGTAATCCAGACCAAATATCCTGAAGCGGTGTCGTATTGATAGAGGCGTCGGAACTCTTTCCAACCGCTGAGCTGGTGGCGTGAGCTTTTGTTTTGTTTTTTTCTCAGGATTGGGGCTAAGAACCATCGGAGTTTCGATTCCGATTAGTTGGTCTGCTGTTAACCTTTTTCCGTTTTTCGGGCCAATTTCGATCTTAAGCAAATATTTATCGATGATTTTGCGTTCAAAATCTGTACCAAATACTGGTGACACCATCGGTTCTTTGAAGACATAATTTTCTGCTGTGAACGGAAAACCAACAAAACATGAAAAATAAATATTTTCCAGCGCAGCGCAAACCGCTTTAACTCACGTAATCTAAATTTATCTATTTTCCATTTTCTATTGTATTAAACACACGTTTGAAGGACGTTTCGTATATATAATTCACCACACTTCAAATTTACATTTCACCCCAAATTCACCAACCGTCCCAAACTCACCAACCGTCCCAAACTCACCAACCGTCCCAAATTCATCTCACATCTCAACTGCAGGGGAGAAGAAGCGGAATGGAAGTGAGAAGCGAACTTTATTTCCTTCTTTCACCCCGCCAATCTGACGAGTTACCCCACTAGTCTTATTTAAAATGACATTTATTCCATTCTATAATTAGAAATTGTTAATAAAGTCACCTCAAATACGAACTCTTGAGTTTTGTCGAATCGGTTCTGCTGCTTGAGCAACGATTAGGCATTTGGGCAACGACGAGGATATTCGATGAGCTTATCTATAGGTCTAATAATTCGAATGAATTTGGGGAATAATCCTCCGACTTTCTCCTTCGTTTCACTTTCGTTTAAAGGTCGAACTGGTCAATGAATCGTAATGAATAAATCAGGCGGTTGAATTCACTCCTCGTGTGGGTAAATGGATGATGATTGGCGGAATATCGATGACTCTCTTGAACTCGTGTGGCAAATCGTGTGCCAGTAAGACATCCAAAACAATGGGTCCATCACACACATTCCTGACCAACAATTTCCACTTTGTTGTATTCCAAAGGATGTTGTGTGAGCTTTCATTTTCAATTGAATTGAATTTATGAATGGAAATTGACGAATTCGTTCAAGTCAAGGTTTCTTTGTGACAGAGTGGGTCGATCATAGTTGGGTGAGAAGTCTTTCATGATTTTCCTCGGAAGCATCATTTATTCAATGATCCAAATTGCAAGCACGCACATCACCTGCCATGCACGCTCCAATAATGGACGATAATGAGGGAATTTGTTGTTGACATTGAAGGATTTGGCGCTTAGAAACCCGTATAAAAAGCAGAAAATGTTTTGGACGGCAGTCAGTTCTACAGGAACCTACAATCACTTCTCGTTTCCAAGATGTGGTTCCATAAAAAGAGTTGGGATCGTGAATTCCGCGTTGAAGACTTTTTCCAAGCGCAATTACGTCGAGCGCAATTTGGTGCTCATTGGCCCTTTGAATTGACCGGCTACGTGCCGGAGTCCCTGGGATTTCTCTCCACTGGAATCTACGTGTTTTGCGCGATTGCCTCATCAGGCGTAGGCATCGCTATGAGCTCGTTATTTTTCATAAAATTCCTGATAATGGTTCAGAGCGGTGACACGGTCATGAACATAGCTGACACATCTATGTCGATCGTCATGTACACTTATGCGTTCGTTGCGGGCGCTCATCTTCAGTTGAACCACAAGAGCTGGAAGAACATTATCGATTTGGTGAATCGGAAGTTCAAAAGGCGGTCGAATGAAGGTGTGTGAGAGTATGTTGTCCATCTTAGATGTAGAATGCAGTTTTGTGGATTGTTTCAGGATTGACGTTCATCACCATGGAATCAACGTACGTTTACGGAGAGCAGGTGGCACGTCTTTGGCAGTGGATGGTGGCCATAGGAGCATTTCACTCTATGCTGACCCCGATCTACACGCAAAAGAAGCAACTACCAATGGTCCCTTACTTTCCATTCGACGCAACGGTTTGTACTCAATAAACTGATCCGTCGACCATCACTAAGCTCGTGGTCTTGTTAGAAATCGCCCTACTTCGAACTGGCGTTCGTCATCGAGACATTTAGTCTGTACGGAATCGTGTGGTCGTATACAGACTTCGGTTGCTTCCTGCTGGTTTGCTCGATCCTGATTTGCGGGCAATTCGATGTGCTCTTTTGCGATTTGAAGAATATTCGCTTTACAGCGATGCTCCGAACGGGCGGATATCGCAATGTTTTGAGGCATGTTTTCGCATTCGTCGATAGTCGGGTGGAACAAATTTCATGACAATCTTTCATCTTCAGGGAAAAATGGAGGAACATTTCTCGTGAGCGATGTGCTGATAATTTTGCGAGTGAGTACTTCTCCAATACGGAAGACATGGAGGATTTGGAAGGATTCTTCGCCACGATGGAAAGTACTTCGGATGGAAAGGCAGGGAAGAAGACAAAGTCGTCGAGTGAATTACAGAAGCGGTTTGATAGAAAGCTCATGAAATGTCTGGTCGAATGCATTGAGCATCATCGGATGTTGATGAAAGTCTGTGAGATGTTCGAGAACTTCTGTTGTTGGATCGTTCTGGCGAAGCAATTTCAACTCACCTGTCAAATCTGTAATCTGACCTACGTTTCAACTCAGGTAAATTGCGAGGAGTCTATTGGTGGAATTAGACAGTCAGCTCTTCTGTCGTTTCTTTCCAGATAAGCGGGTCGTTTCTTATGATTGTCAATCGTCTGGACTATTTATTCTTAACGCTTTGCGAGTTGTTCCTCTTTGGATATGCTGGAGAAATCCTCAAGAGGCAAAGTTCGATGTTGACCGAGGCCTTGATGCGGTGCCCGTGGCATCTCTGCAATCGACAATTCCGACTTGCTATTGTCGTGTTCATGGCAAATGCTCGGAAATCGTTGGTCTTGACTGGCGGCAAATTCTTTGTTTTGGATTATGAAAAGGCTAAGGCTGTTCGACTGGGTCGGTTTCCAAAATAGATTCGATTTGATTGCGAAATTTGTCTCGTTTCAGATTTTGACAGCTGCTTTCTCGTACTTCACGCTTCTTCAGAATATTTCTTAGATTCCGGAGCAACAATGATCTCGAGCAAGGGAGGATCGACACAGTATTTGCACTCATTTTCCTCGGCACAGCAGTCTATTGTAGTTGCCCCAACGGTTGACATGTTAATCAGCAAATAGAACTAATAAAGACTATGACATCATAGCTTGTTGATTCATTCGATGCTTTACTTTTCTGTTGCCAAGACTGCCTCGATAAAATTTGTAATGACCTTTCAAAATTGGTCTCATTGCAATCATTGTGCCGACGGCATTTGGGTTTTGGTTTCAGTATCGATCCGATATCTTCCAGGTCCAATGGTTATTTCAACAATGCAGGGCATTTTGACGAAATGGAGCGTGACCCTTCTGGACGTATGACAGAAGAAGAGCTTCAGCGAAAAAATCAACTCGTATGCGTAATAGTTCTGCAGTTGTCTTCGTGAGTGCGTCGACCATCTTCGGATAAATGTAAATGTTGATGAAACGATGATGAGGAAGCTAAATGATTTTTGTGCTGTCATTTCGTATTTTAAATTTCACGCTCTTGCCAACTGAGCTCGAAAAGATGTCTGTCAACCATTGCGAAGACTTGACCTCTTCCTTGGTTTTTTTCCAAATCAGTGACTAATACTTGACGAGCCTCAATCGTACACACTATCTCTTCGTCCCTTGGAGGAGATATCCTCAAGAAAGAAAGTGGCAAATTGGCCGATGATCGATTGATCGATGTTAATGGCACCTTTGCGATACAACATTTCGACGAGGGATTCTATTATTCATTCCCAACGCACACGTACCCTGTCATTTTGACTGAAGCCAAGTTCTTCGCATTGGATTGGATGTATGAGGAAGCTTAGGCTGAGAGCATATTTTTCTTTCCAATTTTTGTGCAGCGAAACTTTGACGGAAATATTCTTCTCAATTCCAGATGCTGACCGCTAGCTTTTCTTTCTACACGCTTGAGGACCAAATCTCGAAAAACTGAATGAAAGCATTCAAAAAAGCTGGAATTGTAAATGACACACTTGTCATGCCACGTGCGATGCATGACTTTATTGGTGAACCCATTCGAATCACTCATGTGATTCATGATTCATGCAAGCCAACCTTGACCATTATTTTATCTTCGATTTAGTGAGACTGAATATTTGAAAATTTCCGATGAAAAATGAACGGATAATGATGATTTTCCTCAAAAACATAATTCATTCAAAAACCCAAATTGCATGCACGGACATCAACTGCCTTGCACGCTTCACTAATGGACGCTAATGAGAGAATTTGTTGGGAACATTCGAGGTCTTGGCGTGGGGGAAATCGAATAAAGAGCAGGAAATGTTTCCGACGGCAGCCAGTTTCAAGGAAGCCTCAATTCACCGCTCGTTTTCGAGATGTGGTTCCATAAAACGAGTTGGGATCGTGAATTCCGCGTCGAAGACTTTTTCGAAGCGCAATTACGTCGAGCGCAAATTGGTGCTCATTGGCCCATCGATTTGACCGGTTACCTCCCAAAGTCTTTTGGATTTCTCTCTTTTGGAATCTACGTGTTTTGCGCGATTGCCTCATCAGGCATAATCATCGCTATGAGCTCACTATTTTTCATCAAACTCCTAGAAATGGTTCAGAGCGGTGACACGGTTATGAATATAGCTGACACATCGGTGTCGATCGTCATGTACATGTATGCGTTCGCTGTGAGTGTTCATCTTCAGTTGAACCACAAGAGCTGGAAGAACATTATCGACTTGGTGAATCGGAAGTTCAAAAGGCGGTCGAATGAAGGTGTGTTTGAGTAGGTTGCAAGTGGTGAAGGTCGAGTGCAGTTTTGTGGGTTGTTTCAGGATTGACGTTCATCACCATGGAATCAACGTACGTTTACGGAGAGCAGGTGGCACGTATATGGTTTTACATGGTGGTCATAGGTGGGTTTCACACAATGATGACCCCAATTTACACGCAAAAGAAGGAACTACCAATGTACCCGTACTTCCCATTCGAGACAACGGTTTGTAATTAAGAAATTGATCTGTGAATCATCACTAAGCTCGTGGACTCATTAGGAATCGCCCTACTTTGAAGTGGCCTTCGCCTTCGAGACATTCGGTCTGTACGGACTGATATGGTCGTTTTTGGACTTCGGATGCTTTTTGCTGATCTGCTCGATTTTGATTTGCGGTCAATTCGATGTGCTCTTTTGCGATTTGAAGAATATTCGCTACACGGCGATGTTCCGAACGGGCGGATATCGCAATGTTTTGAGGCATGTTTTCGCATTCGTCGATAGTCGGGTGGAACAAATTTCATGACAATCTTTCATCTGCAGGGGAAAATGGAGGAACATTTCTCGTGAGCGATGTGCTGATAATTTCGCGAGTGAGTACTTCTTCAATACGGAACACATGGAGGATTTTGAAGGATTCTTCGGAAGGATGGATAGTACTTCGGATGAAAAGGCAGGGAAGAAGAAAGAGTCCCCGATTGAATTAGAGAAGCGGTTCGAAAAGGAGCTCATGAAATGTCTTATCGAATGCATTGAGCATCATCGGATGTTGATCAAAGTCTGTGAGATGTTCGAGAACTTCTGTTGTTGGATGGTTCTGGCGAAGCAATTTCAACTCACCTGTCAAATCTGTAATCTGGCCTATGTTTCAACTCAAGTGAAATGCGAAGCTATTTTTGATGGAATCAGTCATTGAGCCATTCCCTCGTTCTTTTACAGACAAGCGGGTCGTTTCTCATGATTGTGAATCGCGTAGACTTTTTAATTTTAACGCTTTGCGAGTTATTCCTCTTTGGACATGCCGGAGATATCCTCAAAAAGCAAAGTTCAATGTTGACCGAGGCCTTGATGCGGTGCCCGTGGCATCTCTGCAATCGACAATTCCGACTTGCTATTGTCGTGTTCATGGCAAATGCTCGGAAATCGTTGGTCTTGACTGGCGGCAAATTCTTCGTTTTGGATTATGAGAAGGCTAAAGCGGTGCGAATGGGTCGGTTCTTGAGACCGATACGATTTCATAGCGACAATTGTCTCATTTCAGATTTTGACAGCTGCTTTCTCGTACTTCACGCTTCTTCAGAATATTTCTTAGATCCAGAAGCAACAATGAGCTCGAGCAAGGGAGGATCGACACAGTATTTGCATTCATTTTCCTCGGCACAGTAGTCTCTTGTAGCTGCCTCAATAGTTGACATGTTAATCAGCAAATAGAACTAATAAAGACTATGACATCATAGCTTGTTGATTCATTCCAAGACTGCCTTGACAAATCTTGTAATTAGTCGTACTCTTGTAAATCTCCCGTCAAAAACGGGAGAACTTGTAATTAACTCTCGCACTGGTCTCATTCGAATCATTGTGCCTATGACATTTGGGCGTTGATTCCAGTATCGACCCGAGGAATGAGATAAGATTCTAATCGATGCTGAAGCGCTGATATTTAATCTTGTCAACTTTTTTTTTCAAATATTTTACATTGGGTGTGTCTTCGCATGGGTTCCACATATTTTTTTGAATTCAACTAAGTTTCGTACTTGTTTCATGTGGTTCGGCAAATTGTTATGTCAAAATAGACGTTATTTCTCGCCATCTCACGTCTGTTCTGTTCTGTTCATCTACGTTCCTCAAGTTTCGTTTGTGCATGTCTCTGACTAGCTTCATTTGGGTGGAACAAGTCCATTTTTCATCTTTAACGTCAAACACATAAGGTTGTACTAAATTTGTTGACTGACACTCATAACGTCAAGCTGCTCGTGCAGCGATTGTACACTTGTTCTCCTGTTTTGCAATTTCTGTAATGTTCCATGATGATGGGAGAGTTGAATGGTTTCTGTGCTGTCATTTCAGATTACCGCGCAGGCTTGTAATCTCGTTCACTTATCAAGAGAGAATAATAAGTGATCTGTCAATAGTTTGGAGGACTTGACCTCTTCTTCTTTCATATCTTTCAAATCAGTGACTAATTCTAAACGAGCCTCAAACTACCTTCTACCGACACTTTGCCGGCTATTTTCACTTTCCTGTGCTGGAGATATCCTCAAGGAATGAAGTGGCCAATTGACCGTTAATCATTTGGCCAATTTGTTGCTCGTGTGGTTCATGATTGATTCAAGGTAACCTTGACCGTTAATGTACCGTCGATTAGAGCAGGGATGAATATTTGAAAAATACCGATTCAAAAACGAAAAAACTTGGAAAATAGGTCAACGGAATGAGAAACGTGCAGCCTTCGCTGAACGATGATTTTCTTCCGAAGCATCATTTATTCAACGATTCAAATTGCATTCAAGCACAACAACTGCCACACATGCTTCATTATAAGCGCTATTGAGGAAATTTCTTGAATACAATAGAGGTTTTGGTGATGGGGGAATCAAATGAAAAGCAGAGGATACTTTCAACGGCAGTCAGTTTCAAGGAAGCCTCTAATCAACGTTCATTTCGAGATGTGGTTCCTAAGAAAAAGTTGGGATCGCGAGTTCCGCGTCAACGACTTCTTCGGAGCGCGAGTCCGTCAAGCGCAAATTGGTGCTCATTGGCCCTTTGATTTGACCGGCTACCTACCAGAGTCCTTTGGATTTCTATCCTTTGGAATCTACGTGTTATGCGCTATTGCCTCGTCGGGCATAAACATCACTATGAGCTTATTGTTCTTCATACAACTCCTGCAAAGTGTTCACAGCGGTGACACGGTTATGAATATAGCTGACACGTCGGTGGCGATCGTCATGTACACTTATGCGTTCGTTGTTAGTGTTCATCTACAATTGAACCACAAGAGCTGGAAGAACATTATCGACTTGGTGAATCGGAAGTTCAAAAGGCGGTCGAATGAAGGTGTGTTTGAGAAGGTTGCAAGTGGTGAAGGTCGAGTGCAGTTCTGTGGATTGTTTCAGGATTGACTTTCGTCACCATGGAATCAACGTACGTTTACGGGAAGCAGGCGACAAGTCTTTGGTTATGGATGGTGGCCGTAGGAGTGTTCCATGTAATGATGACTCCGATCTACATGCAAAAGAAGCAATTACCAATGGTCCCTTACTTTCCTTTCGATACAACGGTTTGTAATCAA
>JANSTV010071672.1:0-10616 GCA_027564135.1 Lestremia cinerea
ATGTAGGAAGACGTCACCAAGTAAACCACCAACGGCAAAGCTTAAGAGTAACTTGAGGGATTTCGATTCAGCAGCTGCAGAGAGGGAGAGAGAGAGGAGAACAGAGAGAGAGGGAGATGTGATTATCTTGACCAAAGCAACAGCCAATAATTATCGAGATTTCAGCAGAATCCTCACTTCAAACGAATCTATCCATCGTTCAGCACTGAAAGAGAGCGATAAAATCAAATCGGGGTAGTTTTCAATCCACCACCCAAATCCATCCCTGGCCAGGCTGCGCACTAGCAGTAAAGGGGTCAAGATTTCCCACTAAATCTCTTCAAAACTACCAACCAGTACTCTCTATTGAGTGCCAACAATAAGACCATAAATTAAGACAATTTCGTCATATTTATGACGATTGCGTTCCCAAACTCAATATTCATTCGTTTGATCGTCGATTTCTTCATTCAATTCAAACAGAAATATCTTATCGTTTGGGTTGTTGACCATGTGAGCAATGCGATAGACCACGTAACGGTGACCAGCAGTATGCTGATAGGTGAAGCCAAATCAAACACAGCATTAGATGTGGTCCCGGCAAAGTCATTTTCAACTACTCTGTTGCTTGTTGAAAAGGATTTTTTTCCCGTGCTTTTCACTTTTTCTCGTTTTTTTTTCGAAAAATTTCTTGTCGTTTGGGTAATTTATGGTCGATATTTTTGACAATCAATCGCAAGCACGCGTTCTGTCGAAATGAGATAAGGTCATATGACCACTGTGAAACAATCGCGGTAAGAAATGTCGCGAAGGGGATATACCGTTGGATACCGATGATCGAGAGAGTTGATATTGAAGCGGGGATCGCCACACAAAACAGTCATTCAACTTACGATCAGTGTAATCCTTTGAGTCTTTTTTGCCGCCAGTATCAACGGGGATGATCAACAATGGCAGAATCCCGCTTAGGCCGATCAGCGTTGCGCCAATGATTGAGAACACCCATGGTCGGTATTCAAACTCGATGGTTTTTATGTAATCCGGAAGGTAATGCTGGATCAGCTCGGTGTAAACATACTGCAATGTCTCGTCCACAAACGGCGATATCGTTGATGTATTCATTTTCGCTTGTTTTCGATCACGTTCGATTCTCACACGCACTCACCTCGCATACACTCGCGTTAATTTCAATTAATTTGTTGTTTTTTGTTTGGCGTTTTTCTCCTGGAAAATGATGAAACTTGCTCTCCGAGAAATCCAATGAATCTCACTCGCGAATTCACTCGGTAATATTAATTTCAAAACAATCAAACTTTATTTATTCACATTTGATAATGACTTTCAGGCTTGTTGAGACTGAACTGTCGCATCGCCCACGTTATTCTTATCTCAAATTGTGATCTTGGACACGTTCGGATTAAATTCTCTTGTCTTTGTTTGGTTTTGCTGTTTTATCGTTTCAATTCGTAGAAATTCGACGTTCATCGAAGCTTTCGAATGGTTTGTGTGTCAGCAGCTTTGTACGATATTGATTCACATGAGTTTCATTTCATCAGCGTTATTCGCCTGGCTCGGTAATGATGCTTCGACTGTGCTACTGCGGAATGAAAATAAAAATTACGAAATGGAAATATGGTTTTGATTTATCTTCAATTTATTATCGACTCAGATGGAGCGGATTTTATTGTTTTTTGTTTTTTTCGAGATTAAGTTGTTGAACTGAAATGTTGGTTGAATTTATTCCAAGATTGCTTGCAATTGCTTGGAAAGTCACAGCAATCGCATACGGATGCGATTGTGCGGTCGGAATAGTGGTTGACAATCGTATGATTTGAATCATCTGGAAATCGTTATCACCAAAACTCCCCTTTGCTGCATTGAATGTCACCGATTACTCATCAGAACTGTCACAAAGACGTCACTGCAGTCCCATCGAAGCACGTAACATTCAAGCACAAATTCACTCTCATTACTCCTCACCTCGTGACACCGAACTCGAAGTGCCTTTCGCACGAAACTGATAGTCTTGGCTGATGATTTGCACTGATCAACATGAAACAGTCAACGCAGTGTATGTTACTATGCCAAACGTGGGAATGGGAATGATCAACAATGAATGAATCTCAATTTCGAATACCGAAAAGAATCCACAAAATGAATCAAATCGAATAAACAAAAGTGATTATGAATTGTATTGAAAGAATTTCAAGTGGCGGAGGAGACATGACGATAAATGGAGGACCGTCGTTTCCATTTTATAAAATGGAATCATAAATCATAAGTGTGTGTTGTTTTGTGCCTCTTGTGTTTCCTCATTTTTTATTTTTGTTTTTTTGCTTCGTTCTCCGTTCACTTGTCAAGTGCTTTTTGCAAAACGACTATTCTTTTCCAATTTGCGCAAATAATTGAATCAATTACAATGCGAATCGAATTTGACCGCGACGAAGATGCGTAATGTTTTGTGTAAAAACTGTAGTACTTATGGTTATCATCATTGAGGCTTGGTCGCCATTATTTCCTCTCCAATCGTTTCTTCTTCATTTTATCTTTGCTTCATGAAAATGACTATGAATCGCATGATAACAAATTCCAACGAAATCTCCAGAAACTGCATGCCATGCTCACTGGGAAAACGAATCATGTTATTCCGAGTTGTTGGAGTGCTTACCGTTCGGCAACCGAATATTTGAAATGTCATCAAGAAACGTGCCGATGCGAGGTCTTTGACATGATTGTTGCATTCGACTTTCTCAACGAATTAATTGTAGACTCACTTTCTCGTTTGCTAGATGAGATGAGAGAGAGATGAGCCTATTCGGCAGACATATTGATGTGACTTTGTAATGCAACTAATCAATTCCCGACTGGTGTTTATTCGGCACATTTGCTTCTCAAAAAGCAATTATCGATTTCAAAACAATTTTCCATTATCTTCCCCAATGCCTTGCAGAATCAAGTGCAATCGCTTCGATTCAATGTAATAAGACTGTGATGAAATGAAATCGACAACGAATTTCACACTATTCGATTGGTATTGGCTGTGGCATGTCGGCCAAAAGCCATTTTATCAACAACAACAACACAACGCCAGAAAACCGCACGCCACACACAATGTGACGTAACAATCAAAATAAAAACATGTGAATCTTGTTTTGGTATGCGGCAGAGCTTTTTTTTTGTTTGTATCGGATTTTATGTTTCTTTTCTCTCGCTCGCCTCGTTTCAGGTTGGTCATTCAATGTCAGCAATTATTGTCGCGCAATAGATTTCATTGTCGCGCCTGCCGAAAACCCAAACAATGAACATTGATTTGCAATTTGCGTTGTACAAAATGCATGTTGCAATTTCGATCGGCTGCCGTTTTTGTGTTTACGAAATGCTCGTCACACTGACATCTTGAATTGAATGGCTCACATGACGTACGATCCAATTCGAACAAAAGATCAAGTCATCTTTTATCATCTCAAAAGGTGGACTTGTTGTTCTGAAAGTTCGCATCGAAAACGACAACACACAATAACATTGACACAAGACACTTTGGTTAGAAAGAGACACACAGCGGCAGCAAGAACCTTTTTTTTGCTTCTTTTGAGGTTGTTAATTCGATTTTTTCTACTCATTCATTTAAAAATAAACAAATAATATTCACAAACCTGGAACAGGTTTCGCGTTTCATTGAGATCGCTATTCTGATTCTGATTGGATTGTGTTGAGACAGCTTTTTGCAGACGAACACGCACACTTTGGTGTCGAATGAACTGACAGCAAGGGAAATGAATGCTTCGCTCTTCGATTGGTTTCCAAGATTAATCTACGCTGAGATTGAATCCTATACCAATTGGATAAACTGATATTCCCCGAACTTTATCGCATTCGAACCAAAATGGTTTTATTTTCAATTTCTGAATAACACAGCCTTATCGTCTGCTTTGTGCGATTGCATGCAATTATATCAACGAAAATTCTCAATTCTCAGCCCGAATTCAAAACAACGAATGGATAAATAATAATAATAAACCAAATGAAATACGAACCAACGTTTTGAACAATCATTGAATGACAAATGTTTTGCAGCGCAGTAATCAAAATCAGCTGGTCTGTTTCATGGTGAAGTTGATATGGATTGTCGATATTTGTGTATTCTCCAATTTGTGGTGAATTTCGATGAGTGGTGGGGTTGAAATCGGCGAGTCATTTTTGACGGTTGAATTTATGGGCCCAGAGAGGATCTTGATGGGGCCAAAGCATGGATGGACTGGGGGTCAAAAGTCCAGAAACGGAGGACCGTTCCCGGCAATCTGGTTGGTCGTCCAAGTGAAACACACTGACTGTGGTGAATACGCCGCGACTTGAGAAAACGATTTTTCAGTCAGTAGAGTTGGTAGCATTGCAGCCATCTGTAGCGCAATCACCACAGCTCATGACATTTCACAAAAACTAAGAATAACATTCGCATAAAAAAACAATACAAATAAAACAAATTAGATGACAAGAAACTGGTGGCAACAGAAATTTTCATTTCGTGTAAATAAACCAACAATCAAGAATGTAAATTGAATTAATTGCATTGAAAACCCTCCGCCAATGTCAACTGAAGTGTGTTTAGTTTGTAGATAATTGAAGTGAAAAATTTCCCGGAAAATATTTATTAGAAATTCGTAAATGCAATTTGAAATTCGGCATCACTAATCAGCAATCAGTTTATCAACGTGTTATTTCGATTAGAAAAAATATTGCCAAAAAAATAACCGCAATAATAATTCCTTGCCTCGTGTCAACACAACAAACCGTGAAATGAGTGAGAATCTGTTTGTGAGACGTAGCGAAAGTGAGGATGATGGGAATGCATCAGGTGCTTCGCCGAAAAAGTCAACATCGTTATCGTCGCTTCGGAGCTTACGCGATACGTTTAAACGATCGGAAAGTTCAACCTCCCAAACTAGTTTACCAGCTGGTTTGGCCAGAACGAATGAGCTAAAATCTAGCAGTTCATTCGGTAATGATGCCGACGGTGGGAATAAATCAGGTAAGAGTTTTCATTCAATGGTCTTGTGTCACCGACGTTTGTCGGTGCTTGCGGATCGGTGAACTCGTTCCTCAAGACTCTGTTATGGTTTCCTTGGTGGATGTGAATAATCGCGTACCCTTAGCAAACTCTCGTGTGACATCTCCTCATGTCAGTTCTTTGTCTATTTTTGCGATTCTCCGCCGAAGAAAACGCACCGCATACCTTCCCCCGGTTGAATCTAATTTGAATCAAATCATATCAGACATGATTTTCAACGAACATGTCAGAAATTCAAATTGCGTGTGACAGTTGAGCCCCAATGTATATCACATCGACCGACTAGAAGTGAACGCAAGATGCATCACTACGATTCTAGTTTAAATTTTCCGACAATTCCCCGCTTTTTCCCCTTCGAAACGGTGCTCTTTCAACTGGAAAATGTTATGCGTGCACACAGACCAAAAGCGAACAGCAACAGTGGAACTTGGACAATACGGAAAAATCAATAATCAAAATGACGTCTCATTGTTGCAACTTTATTTATACAAAAATATTCTCTTGATTGGCTGCGTTACGACGAGCGCAAAATTATTCGATTCGCGGAGGACGAACGCGAAATAATCATTATTCATTGCGGTCGATTCGCTATTCATATTTTGAAATTACGGTTGAATGAATTGTCTGATCGAATTGTCGGAGATTTCCATGAGTGTGCGGTACATCAAGTGAATGCGAAACCGAGAAGAAAACAAAGTTATTTGTGTTGAGTGCGAAATTTAATTGAAAATTTTCATTCGTTCGTCGAGGATCGGTCTCTCGCGGTTTTTATTGAAAAAGATTGAGTGAAAATTGTTCTAATTTGAGCGAAATTTCGATTTGATATAATTAAGAACGGAAAAGTGGGAAGAAGAAGGTAAGTGAATAGAACTGCCAATGGTCTTCGAGGGAGCACCTTGGGTTTTATTAATCGATGGTTTTTCTCTGTTTTTCGTCAGCAAGAAAGAGACGTCACTCAGCTCGGCCGTCTGTTTAGAGCTAGTTGTGTTCCGTAGAAATTGATATTGGAAAATGCGTGGCGCAAATAATAATCACAACAATTCGAACACAATCACATTGCCGAGAGGCAATCACCATGGTGAAATGGAAGAGGTGGCTGGAGCTCAGGACACCATTTATCTGTGCAATTTTCGCGTATCGGTCGACGGTGAATGGTTGTGCCTGAAAGAGCTCCAAGATTTAGATATCCAAGAGAGTGGAAATGGTCACCACGATGATTCGGGCACCGTTGCTAATTTTGGTATTGGAAATAATAAATGCGAAGACAAAGCCGAACGTGATTGGGCTAATTATTGTAGGTGCCTTTTACTTTTCAGTTGTTCGTTATTATTTCGTTCCATATGTCTTGTTTGGTTCGTATTTTGTTCAAGGCCAAGGCGAATGTTTCTCCACAATCATTTCAAACGTTTTTCCATTCGGGAACATTTCCCTCAAACAAAATTTTCACCCGAAATTTTCAAGAAAAACATTCCAATTGCAATTCTTCAATTCTTTCATTTTTGAGTTATGTTGCAGCGTTTGCGGCAAGCCATTGGCCGTGGCATGCATTCCAAAGCAGAGAACTGGCTATGCGTACATTTGCTTGAATGGCAATTTCGCATTATTTTGATTTGCATTTCAAGAAATTTATGGTTTTTCGTTGGCAATTTTGATTCATTTATCTTGTAATTTTGCAAAGCGAAAAATTTCTTTTGATTTCGCGCCAAAGCTTTACCGATGGCTTCTCATCCGAAACGATCAGACTCTTTGCTCCATTCCACACAAATCACGAGATGCGCATTCGAACCGAAATCTTCTGATTTGTCGATTTCAAATCGTTTCTGTCATCTCTTGAGCCCATTCGGGCATTTCGCCAAATCGCCATAATTCATTAGAGAGAAATTGAAAATGCATTTTCATTTGAAGACGTTCCAAAAAGTTTTTCTAAGAAAAGAAAACAAAATGTCAAATGAATAATGTAGCTCATAGTTCATATCTTCTGTCTTTGAAAAAAACAAAACCAAAAAAAACTTTGAATTGGAATTCTTCCAGCACGTGATCCGGCCGCCATTGAACGCAGCAACTTAGTGAACATCTGCAAGCTAGTGGTCAAAGAGCTCCTCGAGCAATCGCTGCGTTACGGGCGCATGCTAGACTCAGATCATCTTCCATTGCAACATTTCTTCATCGTACTGGAACATGTACTGCGGCACGGGCTGAAGCCGAAGAAAGGATTGCTCGGCCCCAAGAAGGAACTCTGGGACATTTTGCAGAGCGTCGAGAAATATTGCTATGAAGCACAAGACATAACGACGAGTGTTCGTGATTTGCCAACTGTTCGAACGGCCATGGGACGGGCTCGGGCTTGGCTGCGTATCGCACTGATGCAGAAGAAACTCGCTGATTACTTGCAATCTTTGATTGAGCACAAGGACGAAGCGCTGGCCGAATATTACGAGCCACATGCGCTGATGATGAGCGAGGAAGTGATTGTCATAATGGGCATACTGGTCGGGCTGAATGTCATCGATTGCAATCTGTGTTTCAAAGAGGAAGACCTGGATTCTCAGCAAGGAGTGATCGATTTCTCCTTGTATTTGCGAACTAGCTCGCGGGCTAGTCCGGAAGAAGATGTACAAAATGCCATTGAAAGTGTGCCAGGGAATATGACGGCTGTTTTAGATCAAAAGAATTATATTGAAGAGCTGAACAGGCATCTCAAGTAAGGCGACTCAGATCGAATTATCCCAACACATTCGCTCATTTTCGAAACAACTTTCTCCTCGATTAGTGCCACGGTTGGGAATCTACAGTCAAAAGTCGAATCGCTGACCACGACAAATGCATTGATGAAAGAAGACTTAGCCATCGCTCGGAATAGCTTAATGGCATTGCAAGCTGAAAATGCAGCAATGCGGCAGAGCATACAGAATGGCCCTGGTAGCAATGCATCAGCGCAGCCAAACCACAATGACAATATTCTGGATCGCATCGATCCAGAAGTGGTTGAAGCGTTGAATTCCGAGCGGAAGAAGAGACAGGATGTGGAACGGGAATTGGAACTTCAAGTAAACCTCGTCACATTTCCCTTCTGCTGGCTCAGCCACTAAACTCTGGGACATCATTTCAGGTATCACTCAAGGCTGAAACAGAGATGGCCATGAAACTTCTGGAGAAGGACATCCATGAGAAACAAGATACGATAGTTTCGCTGCGACGTCAATTAGAAGATATCAAACAAATCAATCTGGAAATGTATAAGAAATTGCAGGTGATTATCATAATTAAATTCTCTCAATTTATTTTAGGATAAGATCAAATCAACTGTGAGACCAGCAACATTCCTCCTTTCTTCGAAATTAAATAAATTCTGATTTGATTCATTCTCTCCCAAAACCTTGACTAATTCAACATCATCAAAGGAATGTGAATTCGAACTTACACAAAAGGGGGATATGGTTGCTCGGCTACAAGTGAAAGCATCGCAGATTGGTAAAATTCTGCAATCACTGGAAAATAAAAGTCGAGCTGAGGATGAACATAATGCAAAGAAGTCGGGCTCGTCAAAAGGAAAGGCCGATGGGCCACCAATGAAAAAACCGCACTATATTGATCCGATTCCACCGTTTAATGCAAATAAAATTCGCAAATCACCATCGGTCACAACACCAAGTGAACCTTTGCCACCAAGCACACCATCCACAGACGCAAAACCAATCGAAAGCAAGCCCGACGACAAATGATAAGCTCTTGAAACGGACAGACACCAAATTACGTTTATTCGATGACGCTTTGTAGCTTATTCTCCTCCCAAAATCAATCCAACCAGCTTGATGAATTTTCATTCGAATTATCAACTATTAGCGCATCCTCTCTCCTTCGGCATCGAAGGGATGTGTTCCCTTGCTGAATGTCGGAGGCAGAGCTTCATGAATACTGCTTTTTGTATATATTAATATCATCCATTTCAATAATACAAAAAAAAGGGCGACGAAGGAGGAAAAAACAAATATAAATATGAAAATACAACAATAATTATGTTAAAAAAAATAATATGAATAATCAGAACAAAAAACTTTGGAACTTTCATTCATTTTATCATTTCAATTAACTCAATTCCCCTTTATCGATTTGTAGGAGTGCGAAGCCTCGTTGAAACACAAAAGCGAATTGCTGACAAAGCTTGAGTCACAGAAAGAGACGATGGGTAGCGTGATATCGCAGTTAGAGAGAAAGTACGTTATTTTGACTCTGTCAATGGCTGGGGCGGTCAATGGCTTCAGTTTACTCATGAATGGGGATAGCTGCGGGTTGGGTTGCTGCCTTCTTGGCAGAGAAACTATTGACCGAATAAGAAAGGGTTGCTTCGCATTTTTGACTCCGTTAATTCAACCATTAGCTTCTCTGCCAAATCTCAATCTTCCCAGGCGTCTTTCGTTTCATGCCTCTTCTTGACTTCAATTTAACATTTTATTTTGTCAATGCTTTTGCGTGTAGATATTCCTCCGAAATGGCTAGTCTATCAGCACTCCAAGACAGCTCACAAACACTATCCTTGCAAGTGGTGTCATGTGATGAACGAGCCGCACGTGCTGAAGCTGATTTGCGCATTGAACGCGAATGGCGCCAGTCTCTGCAAGAAAAGGAAGTGAAACTAAAGGAAAATATAAGCTCATTGCAATTGAACATAAAGAAATTGAACGAAGAGGGGAATAAACATGATCGAGTGCGAAATGAACTGGACCGCGCCAAAAAGCAATGGTCTGAGGCTCAGACAACACTCGAAGAGCTGGGCATTCAATTGAGCGTCAGCAAGCTGCAGGTTTCAGAGCTTCAAGAGAAAGTTCGAACGAACGATTTGAACGGCAGCCGATCCGGAAACGATGCTGGCGCTGGAGGCGGAGTGTGGACACCAGATTATGAACGGAAGGAATGCAAGGGATGTCAACGAGAGTTTAGCATGTCTCGGAGAAAGGTAAGGCGACTGACTAATCGCGATGCGAATGCAATCGAATTAAAATATATTTCTTTTGTTTTTCAGCATCATTGCCGAAATTGCGGTGATATTTTCTGCAACAATTGTTCAAAGCAAGCTGCACCTCTCCCAAACGAAAAGGGTCAATTATCTAAGCCAGTTCGAGTCTGTGATGATTGCTGGGAAATTATAAATGCCGCGAGGAATTAAGAACTAGTATATTTTATGTTTAAAAAAAACATGGCTCTAATCGACATGCTAATCTCTACGCAAAGGCTTCAAAATCGTTCATAAAATTTCATACGAAAATACCTTAAATTGAATATGCTGCATTATAAAAAATTATCGTTTATAAAAATTGTAGCGAAATTAATGTGCGATGATTAATAAATATATATTTGTAATATGAAAAATATAAATCTTTGTTTTGGTGGCACCATCTACCTGAAACTCATCCACCTACGAGCCGAAGTTGCTGGTTTCCTCCAAAGATGTCGCTTTTCTATTGCACAACATTGAATAAAAAAAAAACGATAAATAACGTCAAATATTATCGATAAGTGTCTTCCATATTGAATCCGAGTTCGGTGACAGCAGCGTACCTCCAGTCGACAATTT
>JANSTV010071694.1:0-10612 GCA_027564135.1 Lestremia cinerea
TGAGATTGTACCAATCCTTGTAGCCATGGTTTCCACAGCAATGCAACTGCAATGAAAAGAAACCGATGACGTTTCCCTTCGAAGCCAAATCAAAGCCTTGAACGAGATACCGTTTGCTGCATCCGGTCAAAGTTAATTGTCCGCAAAGGGTCGTACGGTCCATAACGCTGCATGCTTTGGGTGAGTCCCCGATCAAATCCATCGGTCAGACGGTCTTTGTACGCGTAAATTGACGTGGCCAGAGCTAGCTCAACGATTAAGATGACTGTCAAGCACCCCCCGTACTGCGAAAGGAAGAATCTTCAAACTCTGACTATTGACCATCACAGACAGCCTACCGTGTAGAGCAACGTCGGTTGCCCTTTGACAGTGCAGCAACAAGCCAATGTGCTGACCAAGAGAATGAAGGCGCCGGTTCCAACGAGAACATATGGAGCAGTATTCGAGAAATCAGCATTCAATTGGAGATATTTGTGCAATTCCACTTGCATCCAAATGCCGGCACACAGCAAAGCCAGCCCAGTGGCCTGAAATCGGTCAAAATATGTCATTGACCCCGCTCATTGCAAATGCCACTCGAGAAAATTCTCAAGTGGTCAAGGGCGTCAGCGAGGCGAGCACCACGGGTATGTTTAATCCTCGTCGTATTCGCTCACTGTCTTCCGTTCCCACCCAAATTTCCCAACCAAACCCCCTCCTCGCCACATCCAACAAGAAAATTAAGAAAGAACTCACCCAAAATGCCAAATTGAAAATCATCAGCAATGATTTCATGCAAGCCATTGCTGCAACAGTTTGAAAAAATTTTCCCATATTGATGTTGGCTTCCTGAACGATTCAACGACTAACTAAATGCGAACGCCACAAATTGAATTCGTTTCAAAAGCTAAAGCTACTGGTCTTTTCCGATGAAATGGACAAAAAAGAGAAGTTTTCCTTGACTGTCGTTTTATACGCGTCTTCTTCAACTTGTCTCCAGTCTGCGTCCTGACCTTTTGCACAATCAACACCAAATGAACTCAACAAATCGATTCCACACAATTTGTATGTTTTCATTTCACTGCGTCATATTGTTTCCATGCGTTGCGTTACGGTGCGTTGCGATAGCACTTGTTGACTTTTAAACGCCTGTTTGGTTGGCAATTCTTAAAGCGAATCGATAGCACGTACAGGGTGTTTCCACGCGTTCAAAACACTCTTCCGTTGCACTGCTTCGTTGTACGGAGGAAAATCGCATATGAAGTGGCCTTCGCCGAATAAACGAAAGTCATACGCTTTGCAGTGGGCAGGGACATGGCTCGTGAGAGAAAAACTTACCATTGGACTGTAAGACTGAAAGACGTCTCTCAAATCGATCTTTTCCAAACAGAAAAAAACAAAACCACAATCTTCTGTGCAATTTGCATATATTTGCTTTTGAATCAATTATTTTTCTTATTTCCAAATTGGTTATGCATTGATTGATCTCACAAAATGTATGTAATTTGAAACAATTTTCCCTATATTTATTCAATCAATTATTCAAATGTTCAATGTTCAAGTTCAATTCAAGTATTTGCTTAACATTATCGTTAATTAATCGAATAGCATAAGCACTTTAATTAAATAAAATTCATGCTCTTTCATTTGCAATCATCATCATTTTGTTACTGTTTCTGTATATGCATCGTCGACATCCGATTGCTTGCGTGTACGTGTTCGTGTCGCCGCGTGGATGATCGAAAATACGTATCTTCTTCCCTCTCCCCCTCTGAATGGTCATCAATGACTCGAATTAAGATTAACTTTCCGAAATGGATCAAAACGTTGGTAATTTGAAGACGAAAAGAAACATTTCATAGCGAATGATAAAAGTGTTGAGATTGAAAAAGATTGCGCTAAATTACGTTTTTCCTCTAGAATTTATTAAATTTTTTTTTCTTTTTCTCGTTTTTCGTATTCTTTGGGAAGGAAGTTGTTGCATGAGCTTCTTTACTGTTTTGATTGTAGTCCCCTTCAAAACAATTACAAATTCATTTAATATTTTTCTTACACAATTTATTTTGGAGATAAATTTTTGGCTTTGGTTTTTCCATGTTTTCATAATTCAGATATTTTATGGTTATTTGGTTTGTGGTTATTTCATAATATTCATCGTTAACGTTAAGTATGATTCTGTTTGTGAGATTTCTCTTGTTTTGCCGGTTTGATGGAAAAAGGTATTTTCGGAGAAAAAAAAATGATCAAAATCCAATCAAACACCGTTTCATTTGTTTCGCTGAGATTCCCTCATCATTCGGCAGCCACCATTCAGCCAGTGGTTCAGACATTCTGCGATGGACTCTTATCGATATTCACACGGAGTTTCGGTTTTGATATGGCATTGTTGATATTCACTGAATGAATTCTCATAGAATTCAATGCGTGAGTGTGTTATGTTTCTTGTTTTTTTGTTGTCGTTTTTTTTTCGAAATATTCAATGATTTTCACTACCAAAAATATGCTCATTTGCTAATTCGAAATTCAGGAGTTAATAAATGGTATCAATCAGGCGTTATATTCAATATGTTTGGTTTTGTGACTGGCGTCTTGTTGATCTTAAACCTGAATCGAAACGAAAATTCAATTTGAAAGGTACTTCTGTCGAAGGTACGTGAATTTCGCGATATTTCAATGGAGGGTTTCATCCCTTCTATAACTCCCTCCTGCGCCCGTTTTTTCTTCATAAGATTCCTGTTTTGAAACTGAACGAAACAATTTCAAACTGAGTCGAATTCTCCAATTTATTCCTTGGAATCCTCCAATCTGTTTATCGCCTCAGTTCTGAGCTGCTTTCCAAAATGCCCGATTGTTCAACAATTGTTTCAATTTTCTGCGTTTCTTCTTCTCGATTGCATTTTCAATTTCATTAATTTACATTTTGGTTTTTGCTTTTTTTTATAGAAAAATAAAATTTCAAAAATCAAATTAGAGAATTTGAAGAGAGCTTAGCACCATTTCCGGTTAATGGTGGAAGGAACGACTTCGGAGCCTCGACCGAGAAACCGCCCTGTTCTCCTTTTCTTGGCTTTTCTGCAATGAATGGACCGCCTCGCAGCAAGTCTCCGAGTCGCTTTACAATCAACGATGGCTAGTCCGTCGGGAATCAAATCATCTTCCGTTTCTCAATCATTTTTTTTTTCTTTGGTTCATTCCTGTCAACAAAGTCATCAGCGAGGATCTTCAAATTGTCGTTTATTTGATATTTGAATAATCAATCGATCAACAATCGAATATTTTATTTTACAAGAAAATTAATCTCTTAATTTTATTTACAAAAATGAAAGTATCGAATTTTGAACAAAAAATTAGATTTTAACAAATAAATTTGGGAAAATATTTAAAAAAAATTTGAAAATTGAAATAAAAATTCAAATAAAATTAAAAAAAAAAAAAAATACAAAATCGAAAAGGTATTCCAATCGAAGCTTTTGATTACTTCTTGACTAGACTTGCTATTTGACGAATCTTATTTTGCGTCGGTTGCATTTGTGGGGGAGTTTTTGTGAATTTCAGCGATGCTGTTGAATTTGTTAGATTGAATTTGGTTTTGGTTGATCGCTTGGTACGATGATCGTAAACATGATCCTGTTTTGCACCTCTGTTGAAAATAAAAATGAAAATTAACAACCGAAAAATCTACAAAACAAAAAACTCAAATGAAAATGCAAGAAAAGCCTATGTAGGTTTGGGGACCTGATGCTGTGTGTGAGAGTGCAGTCTGAGAACCGTTCGATTGGATGCAAAGCGAAGCGGAGGGGAATGAGCGGAAATGCCCACTAAGAGCATGCAGGCATTGCCAAGTCGACATTCATGGTTCTACAAGCCGAGGCGTTGAGTGAAATGGAAAAACATTGGAGTAAAGCAAATACGTTTCCGTTATCGATCGGCAGCCCGCATCGAAAATAATAGGAATGAACTAAATTTGACGCAAGCAAGTGAATGAACTATTGTGCGAACATGATGACAGCTTGTCGGGAATGATGTGACGAGGGGGAAGCGTTCGACGATACTTACAAATATCTCGTGAGATCTTCAATGTCGACCAGCATCGAATCTTGGCTCATATGCAATTCATCACGATCCATCAGATATTTCACCAGTTGCTCGTTCAAACGTTCGATTTGGGTGTGAAAATCGTTGACGATGATTTGAAGTTGGGCGATGTTCATGCCGGTTAGCATCATACGTGACACACGTCGCTTTTCCGGTGGCAAGACAATGCCCACTTTCTCCACGGAATTTCGAATGATGCCGGTGATTGGCGACTCCTTCTGCTTTTGACGTTCCATCTGGAAGGGAATTCCATTGTAAATCCAGATTGAATGACTTCACCGGGCGTTTACTCACCTCCATTTGCATGTGCGCAATATCTTTGGCCTGGGCCAAAGCCATTCGGGCCTCGATCTGCAAACGAGCCTGTTTTGTGAAGAAATCGATTTCCTTGGGATCTTCATCCAGGACAGCTGAGCCGAGTGGGGAATTAGCTGCTCGAACTGGGAAGGAAAATCTAATTAGAATCATCCGACAATCGCTTTGATCTTTGAATGACCATTTACCTTTCTCATGTGATTGGCTTTTCTTCACCGTCAACGGCCGGGCACTGTACGGACTCGGTTGACTGCCTGAGTAGCGAGAGCTTCCATTCGACACGAACGATGTGGACTTGGACAATTTTGGACAGGATTCACTATCTGAACTGGGGCTTTCGTTATCGGAAACGGTGTCGTTCATGAAGCAGATCTGCAAGTTCTTGCCTGCAAATTCCAACGGCAATGAGAGATCATCCTTGAAAGGCCATTAGATTCCTTACCTTCTTGCATTCGCGTGTGCAAACTCGGTTTGCGTGCCGGTTTCTCGAACGGTTTGGCCAAATAGTCATCTTCGGCATCCATTGCGAGACGGCGGCGGATTTCCTCACGATCTGTCCGCTTCTGGAATTTGTTAAGAATTCGTCAGCCGATTTCATTTGAAAATTCTTGAAGTCGAAAAACTCATCAAAGAAACCGAAGCATACATTGAACACCGAACCGATTCTCGCGGAATCAACAACGTCGCCGCCAATCACCCGAAGGAATTTCTCAACAACATTGTCAAGATCTTCCGTATCGCGTTCTTTCGGCCTCAAATCAACGGGATCCCAACTAATAAAGTCGATCGCTTGCGAGAAGACGCGCGGAAACATCAAAGTGTCTTCCAAAACATCATTCTTTTCCGTGCGCTTGAAATGAACTCGAAAATAACTGAGAATGCTGTTTGTCAACGCTGGTGAGTTCTTGGGCGAAAACGCCACCGAATCTTCCGACTCCTCATTTATCACGCGGACACATTCATACCGCTGACTCGAAATGATTGTCTTGATATTTTCTATGAGATTATCCAACATTTCTACACAAACTTATGGCACTTCAACTATGGCACTTTTGCGACAGCAACGAAAAACTCCAAAAATTCTAAACTGCGACCCGAAGTGAGCGCATTTCTCAACTGAGGTTGTCGTTATGATCGGTTGTTGTTTACGAACGTTCCGCAAAGGAAAATAAACGCAGATGGTGAAATGCAACAAGACAACCCGAAGCAGATGTGAATCGATGGGACTCGCTCGGCATTGGTTGGTTCGTTTGTTACCAACACAACGATCGAATACAAGCACATCGGCAGAGACCACAGCGCCATACAGAGTGTGTGAATGATTCAACGCTGGTGGATGTGTGAGTGATTGGTGACTACATTGCGACGGACCTCACAGAGCCCTTCTGAGATGAATCTCGGTGCAATTTAAGACGAATTTACGGCCAACTGGATTGAAAATAATGAATGGCCAAGGTAGGACGGATCACATAACAAAAACCGTCTGAACCTTCTTGCGCATTTGTAGAACAATCAGCTCAACACAAGACAGTGCCAGGGCGAATTCAAAAGAATCGCAGGTAATGCCAGTGGAATGTGTATGTGAATGACGAGTGGCCTTTGTTCAACAACTGTAATGGATTTGCTCGGTGTGTTCATCGACATTTACAGTTTGTGGATGTAATTTTTTGGATGGTTGAATTTCGCCGTATGGACTCCGCAATGGTCGATCGGGTCCCATCGATGGATGACCATTTGTTATGAGTGGGTGCAGTGGCTCTGGCGGCAAATTCATGACACACAGTTCTTGGAATCACTTTGACAAACTCCAAACTGCAAATCGTCACTTACTTTTTCAGCAAACACACTGAACAATCGAACTGTATCCAAACTCTCGTGTTCATCGTAGGTCAATGTGTAGAGGTCGTTGACGAAACGTGAATCCTTCTTGTAGTGTCGCTTATCAAACGAACAGGGCAACGAGCTCATTGGATCCATGTTCGTCATATCAGGCACATTGTCACTTGGTTGAAACTCTCACGAAATCGGCCACGTTGTAACGACGATATTTGGAGTAACCAAATTGAAGATCGGAATGCGCGAACCGACACTGATCCGTTACCGAGTGGCACGTGAAGACTAATCCCAAAGGCGATTCACAACTTTCGAAGCGACTGTCTCGCGCTCTTCGTTTTTTTTCTGCCTACTCTTTTTTTCTTTCTTTCCAACTGAATTGAATTGTTACTCCATGATTGAAACCATCAAATACGAACAACACGGCGCACGTAACGCAAATTAGAGAATGAGAAACTGTGCGAATGAAATGATTGCTGTGCAATCGGCGGAATGACGGTCGGTCGTACCAATGCGGTGAAGGTTAGTTAATTGGGAAAGTATGTTGTTGTTGTTATTGTTTGTTGCGATTTCATTGTTTTTCATTGTTTGTGTGCTAGAATTGGAATGACGGCGGTGTGGGGGTATGGTATACCGATCTGGTGGATTTTTTTTCGAAATGAAAATCTCAGCTCAAGCAAAAAATGGTGTTCGCATCTGAACTCAACCGGAATGAACAGAAAGGTCTGTTCCGTTGGAATGATGACCGGATCGAAATCGACTTTTGTTGGACATAATTCGTGCCGGCGGCGATCGCCGATGATAGAAATGGCGATGAATTGAATATCTTTCGAACGGATGTCGGGCATCGAACCGCCATCGAATTTGGTGTCGATGAGATATGGGCTGGAGTTAGACATTGAATGCACAGTTAAAGCATACGAACCGAAACCAAAAGGCAAGAATTGTTGAACCAGCGTTTTCTTCATAATTAATTCATAAATTGAATAATATCAAATTTCTTTCTTAATTAAAAGGGAAAGAAAATCGGAGAGAAAAAGTTTCACGTCCATCAGCCGTTGAGCACTCGACTCGTCACTGACAAGCGGGTCGATATGAGACGGATTTCAAGTTGGAAATGACGGAAAACTTTTCTGTTTCGAACAAGTTTTAATGTTTTCCGTGCAAAGTTGATGATTGAAGGAAAAATCTGATGGAAAATCTGTGATGAGATGTTCCCACTACCCCAGAAACTATTCAGCAAAGTTTCATTGCGGCATGGCAGCCAAACTGTGTCACAGAGAAAATACATCTCCATCGAAAGTCGCTCGATTAATCCGCGTGTGAGACGAGAAAAATGAAGGAAAAACCAATACTTTTCTTCATTTTTGTGTTTGCAGCAAAATTTCCACGAAACGATAGAAAAATGCTGAGAAAATGGAAAATGGTTTGATCTCCCAGAAAAAATAACAATCCGCTACTGTGTGAGGAAAACGAGCGAGTGAGATAAAACGAGAATGTGGTGTGAGGTTGACTTGGAGCAGAGCAGCACACAACGAATGAGTATCGACTGAATGGAAAATAGACGTCTCGTGGTGTTACGAGAGGCGACCACCGGAGTATGGGAGTGGGAACGAGCAATTGGTGCTGCGGTGGCCAAAGCGAAATCACAACTCACAACCGCTGTGTATCCGTGTGTCTGTGTGTGAGTACGAGGCCCAATTTCATTCAACTCACAACGACAACAAGCGCAACGATGCCATGGAAAATGAATGCATGACTGGCCAACCATAATCCGAGCGATGTTTCGCAAACAAAACTTTGCGAAAAATGGAATATTTTTTTTGCATGCAAATGATGTGTCGTCTTGCGACGTAGGATAGGTCGAATGGGTCAAACGAGGCACAAAACGAGATGAATAAGTGATAAACATACCCTGCGTTCCTCCTCTTTGGCCGCTCTCAGATGATTCTCGATGGCCTCCAAATCGATGACCGGAAGAGCCGTTTCGATATTGTACACATCAAAGCTGGCTGTAACCCGATAAAAACGGTGAATATTGGTCGTGACATTGACGTCGATCAATCATCGAACGGGACGAAAACGACTTACCTGAAACATCCTTTTGCTCTTTGACCTTTTGTGACGTAGCGGTAATCTCGTCGGTCGGGATGTGGCCAATGTTATTGTTATTGTTATTGCTGCTTTGAATAGTGGCTGATTTAGTTGGGCCACTCGTCGCCTTACAACGCTCCACGTTATTGTTATTGCACATCGAATCCATTTTTTCGACTTTTTTACGCGGCTGCACAATGGCCACACTGGCCACACTGGCCGTCACACTACTGTCCTCATCTTTCTCACAAAGTCCAATCGAGTTCTGCTCTTTTGCACTGCATTGCTCGTATGTTCGCGTACTGTGGGCGGATTTCGTCGATTTGATGATTTTTTTCTTCGATTTTCGCTCGAAATTCGGCAAATGCTGAATTTTTTTCGCACCGGTGGCGGTGTTGTTGTCATACCAAGGCTTTTCGCGATTCATGTATGCAATTGCTGGCAATTGTCGATCATCAAACGAGGCTTTCTGATATTTCGGCTTAACGATTGCTGTCGGTATGGAATTTCTATATTTATCTTTGCGTTCAATTGTATCGCAATTGTTTCCAGCATCGACGGGTGCGGTGCTCGCGATGTCGATCGACGACTGAAGTGTTTCGTTTGCGTTTGATAGAGCTGCATCGGTAATCTGGTCGTCGCGGAGAGTTTTTGTTTATTTGAACATTTCGAGGCAATGAAAACAAAATACATAATTGAATGTTTGAATTAGTATGGGTTTGGTGGATGTGGCTTATGCGCCCATATGTGATGGCATCGGACTATGTCGAGACGCTATATTTATACAAAACAAGCGATTGAATGTTTCGGAATGAGTTTCTTTCTTCTTTGCAGCGTTCATTCATGAATACATGTTTCGATCGCCTCGAGATTTCGAAGAATTCAATCGGCTCGCTTCAGAACAAGCAGAACACTCACCTTATTTAGGAAATTGTCGTTGAGATTGAACTCCTTCTCCAGTTCCAAGATGGTATCCTTCTTCAGCGCGGCCTCCTCTTCACTGTCGTCGTTATCAAAGTAGTTCTTCTTGTAGCCCGACACAATCAAACCGAATTCCCGTTCGACTTCCTGCTCGAAATTGCCGACGATATCCACCGGAGTGATGCTCCACTGGATAGGATCGTCTTTCTCCGGACTTGGCATCTCAGCATCCGATGCCGCCTCCCTGAAGTCTCTCTTCTTTCCCGGACTCCCCTCAACACTCTCCTCATCAACATTCTGCAAAATGTCCGGTTTCTCTTCGATTCCCTCAAATCCATTCTCAAGTGAATTCGATTTCATCAGAATATCAGGCGGTTGATTGAAAATATTCATTTTCTCTGCGCTTCTCGTCAAACTCACGTCAAACGCTGCATCATCATCATAACGTTTCAAATACGTTTGCAAATCACATCCAATGATCTCATCGGTGTAATAAACGGTGTTTGCCGTGTTTTTCTCATTATTGTTTGCTGCAAAGCCTTTGGGCTTCACCACCAAACTAGGCTCACGCACATTTTCCCCCAAATCCAGTTTCGGCAACGACGATGAATTTGACTCGAAAGCGTTGCGAACGATTTCTTCGACTTGATTCAAATGCTCATCGCCATTGTTGTTGTTGTTATTGTTGTTGTTGTTATTGCCGATGGCTTTGGAATGAATGAATGGGTTCTTGCAGTGGTTTTGCGATTCGTCGCATTCGAACTCAGACACATCGCTGTCGGACATGGTGCCGAAAGGGTGATCCAAGAAGTGTTCGGAAAGAGTGTGAGCCAAATGCTGAAATCCCGGATAGTTTGGATTTATGATGCCTCGCGGATAAGTCGGTTCGGGGGTGTTCAATGGTGATGCGCATAAGGACGGTCCCGGTGAGAATCCATCTGCAAAGCAAAGCCAGCCATCGTGGGTTAAATCAATCTAGTTCACGGAAAATTCATCCAACTCACCTTCTTCATCCATGAAACTGTCATCTCGACTGGATACCGAGCACACCGACGAGTCACTTTGATAGTTTTCAGTTCTGTTCAACACCGTTTCCTTCAAATCCGATTTGATGAAATTGTTCCGGCCGATTGGACGATTCTCATCCGGATTGATGACGATTTTGTTTCCGTTGAAATTCACCTCGGTCGTATTGATTCGTGCGGCATCAAATGCTAGAGTTTCATTTGATATGAGTGGCTTGCTGCAAACGAACGGGTTTTTCGAATCAGCGATGACTGTTCGATTGATATTCTTCCTTGGAGGGACTTTCGGCGGAATTCTTGGACGTTCTTCAGAGTTTATGGTTGTTGTGTTGATTGCGTTGATTGTGTTG
>JANSTV010071705.1:0-10612 GCA_027564135.1 Lestremia cinerea
CACACACACACACACACACACACACACACACACACACACACACACACACACACACACACACACACACACACACAAGTAATTAAGCGATATTATTGAGCTAAATGGAAGATCAGATTAATCAAAATAAGATAATTATCAAACTTTAGCATTATGACAAGTAAACCAAAAATGGAAATAATGATAACAATAATAATAATAATAATATCGATATCGATGGTGATGATGATATTAATAACAATAACATTTCTGAAATGAGAAGAAGCTTGCACTTTTATTTGCAAACGGAATGTCGGAATGAGTACCATCCCGTTGCCGCAGAGCGACATTCATTTTTGACAGTGAATTGCTTGTTTTCGCTTTAACGTAGAGTTCATATTGTTCTTTAATGTTTATAACGGTGCAAACTGCAAACAACTTGAATACGAATGAAACAAATTGAAAATAAAAAAAAAAAAAAAAAAAATGAAAAAAAGAGAAAAACCCCAAACTGAAAAAAAACTTAAAAAATCTCAAAAAGCAACAAAAAAAAATTAATTAAAACTAACAATGATGTGCAAATGAATGTGTCAATAGCCAAACAAAGAAGCAAACAAGCAAAGAAAAAATTGATATACGAGAACTAGTCGAAAGCTAGGATGAGATCTTTAATTTGCTGCCTATTCGTCATCTGTTGTATGATTTTCATTTCCATTCCGAATGGGAAGGAATATTGTGGCAAAAAACAAAAAACAGAAAAAAAATGTATCGAATATTTTGTATTTTTCTCACAATGACTAAAGAATTCAACGAACGCTAAATTCTGAACACAACTTACATATCATTAGTGACAATATAGTTCCTTGCCCAGCCCTCTGGCCCGCGTCGAAGAGAACAAGAACTCAATCAAAACAAGAATTGTTTCACCATTGCTCTTCAATGCCGCGCGGTATTAGTCGAAGGTGGATCATCTCCACGCAACATATCCCCGTTTATCGTCAACACGATGGCAACAACATTGATTTTTATTGCTGATCCGAATCTCAACATTGTATTCATTCAAAATTCCCCATTTGTTCGGTTCGTGAGGCTCCCCTTCGGCACAGACGAACCTCTGTTCAGTTCCTCTCCAAAACTCAAGAGACCTTTCCACTTCTCATCGGCTGTCCTCAACACACATTTTTAACGGAATTTCAATGAAAAGAGCAATTTCTCGGTGAAATGAAAGCCATTATCAGATTTAAGATTTGGTTGCGTACCCGAAACGAACAAGAAAACATAACCTCTTCTTCCAATATTTGAATACAAAAAAAAAACAAAAGAAATTTTTTTTTTCGATAAAAAATGCATTCAAACAAATTTAAATAATTCAAATGAAATCCAAAGTTTTGTAACAAACAAATTATTGAAGGAATAATATTTAAAACAAAAACCAACTTCTAAATTGACATGGGTTTCAAAATGACAACTTTTGCCCCTTAGACTACTGAAAACTTCCAGCAGTTTAGGGTTAGTTGAAGCTTTCCCGCCAACGGGCTAGCGCAGGGTTTTATTTCACAAAATATTTTACAATGTTTGACAATGTTTTCTGCAATAATCAATTGTGGTTTCTAAGCCAGGCATGCATGGCAGCTCAGCCAGCCAGCGTGACAGAGACATGGATCCATCCAGCGGATTAGTGACGATTTTCTTTTGACGTCAATACCGTCAAACATACTTCAAAACTTCGAAGGGTCCGCCCGACTTCACTGCATTCATTTGAAGCTCGTATTTACACGATGAATCAATCATATTTTAGCGAATTGCAAGGGTCAGCCGAATGAAATACACACAGACGGCCAGTCACGCTGGCCGGTTGAACGTAAGACACGCATACACCCCGCCAGTCAACCGTTCTCTCATCATTTATGCGCCACTGAAACACCATCATCCGGTGTTGTGCTGTGGTGTATGGGCTTGGCTGAAAAAATGGCAGTTTTTTTTCTTTGAACAAATAAGAAAAGAAAAATGAATATTTGCTGAAAAAATTTGAAAGTTTCACACTTTCAAAGTCAAAAACAAAATGAAAATTCGAGGAAAAAATCAACAACAACAAAAAAAAAATTATTAAAAAATATTTGATTATTTCAACATTGATACACTTGACTCAACGCTGAAGACCAACAAATGATGAACATTTTATTGAGCGATCGCTTGGGCGTTAATATCAAGACCTGTGCAGAAGAAATGTGCATTCCTTTCATTCATCGAATTTAATTGATTAGCCTTAGACGATGATCTTACGAGATCTTTCTGTTTATTTCGTCATTGAATTTCATTTTGTTTAGCTTCAACCACACTCAGATGCTCTGACAACATGACAAAAATGACAAAAACCCCAATCGGTTGATTAGACATTTTTTTAAATGATACGAAATGAAAAAAAAAAAATGAAAAAAAAGAAACAAAAAAAAAACAAAAAAAAACAAAAAAAATCAATCATGAAAATGATAATCTGCAACAAATCACTCTCTCATTTTTGTTTAGAACAATTTTAGTATGAGCAAAATCGATGTTGAGACGAATTATTGTGGTGATAGTTCGCTACTAAAGACGAAGAGCAAAAGAAATATATTTGAATTGAGAATGATGACAAAATATTTGCTAATTATTTCAACGCAGGTCGTTAGAACATAAATACTAATGAAATAGGTGAAATTATTTTACTTACATTTTATAAAAGGAGTTTGAAACCAAAACCAAAACCAAGAAGAAAAAAAAATATGAACAAAATAAAAACTATGAAAAATTGGTTCGAAATCACTGAAAAGACAAGAGCACTACAAGATATGTGTATGAGATTATAAGAATAAGATATTGTGTGTGAGATTTAAGACACAATGAAAATTTATTTAGGAGAATTAATAAATGAAAATATTTAAAATCAAAAATGCTATTAGTTTAAATGAATAAACAACAACAAGAAAATCAACAACTATTAAAATGTTCAATTCAAATGATGCGAATAAAATTGAAAAATATTTAAAATACTTAGTAATTTTGAGTCGCCTTAAATTCAATTCTCCCACCCCATCCATTTGACCTAAGGCGGATGATGATGAAGCTCTGCTTTAACTGCAAACTGAACTTGGATGCGTTCTCCGGCTCGAGTGGAATGGCATGTCATTTCGGTCGTCTGCGTCTTCGAATCGAGCAAATACGAATCCGCCAAGCTCAGTCGAAAGGTCTCCCTCATCAGCCAAATACCTCCTGCTGAAGCACTTTCGGATTGAGCATTCCCCTTCCCCTCGGCGAGAATGTCACTCAGAAAATGACAATTTCGAATTTCGATCCAAATAAAAGGCAGTCATTTCCAAGCCAGCGATCGCAACAACCTTTGGTTTATTTATGCTTTGTTTTCGTTTGGTAATTGTCTGTTTTGTTTTGTTATTGTCTTGCCATTGTGATCAAGCTTTATCGCGACTAGAAGATTCAAAGCGACAACGCAATCGACAATTAACGTGCAATATCAACAGAGAGCAAGAGCTGCATCTGTTTGATTGATTGGGGTCCTGCTTGATTCCGTTCATTCCATCAATTCGATTTCAATTCGCTCCGAATGAGCTTTGTGATTTGCAATGAACAGATTTACATCAGTTTTCGGTATTTATTGGAGATTGAATTTGTATTTTATCAAGACTTCCAATCTCAATCTTTAGTCAATCGACGAAGGCGGCCAAGCTCCTGAACAGCATCGAAATGACACGAATTTCCCTCAGAACTCGATCACGCAGAAGGAATAACATTTTGATTCCATTCGAAGGCAGTCCGCTTTGAAGCATTTGAATCGAAATCTGACTGCGTTTGTGCGAATCAGTAATATTGCATTTTGAAGATGTTCTTCAACTTTTGAAAATTTTGAATACAGCTCTCATGTCGCAAGATTGATTCGAAACTGTATCCCATCTCGAATGTCAAGGCCTGATCTGATATTCAGAATAAGGAAGAAAAGCACTCAGCTGCCGTTATGACAGGTTGAAATACGCACATATCCCCCAACTCCAATTAAACTCAATTTTTTTCATTTTGCAATTGCTCTGGAATTCTCAATTAACACATTCAAACCCAATTTATTGAAATTTGTGGCTGCTCCATTCACAATCATATGAATGGAGGCGCGTCACAACCAATTGATTCGATTTTTCGGGAAATTCTTATCTGTTTTGCTGAAAGCGAAAGGAAACTTAGGCGATTCATCACAAATTCAAATCTATTGAATAAATTGAAAACGGGCGACGCTGGCACGCTGATTGAACTCCTGCGTGGAGCGTGTCACGGCTAAAAGGTTCGTGCCCATGGAGTCTCCAACAACTGTCAAAACTCATCTGACCGGCGAAATGAGAATGACCGCGAAATGTTAACGGCGAGCTCATCATAAACAAAACAGAACGACGCCTGACACCCGGAAGAAACGAATGGTTATAAATTCAAGACGATCTGTGTGCAAAGTGATAACGAACAAAGGATTCGGAAAAACGTGGAAAACGCGCGAAAATAGTGAAAAAACGTCGTTGAAAAATCGTCGACAATGGAGGTGGACGACGATTTGGATGCAAACTTTTCAAATAAGTCTGCCGTCAAACTATACGCTTATTTGATAAAATGCTTTCAAGGAGTTGTCGAGTCGAACTCAGTGTCAAAAATTGAGATGCTCCTGAAGATGATAACGAAGAATTTGACATTTGACGACCCCGGAATGTTCGATAGATCGATCATTCGAGATCAAAACGACCGATTGATCCAGGACGCAGCGGTCATGTGGCTCATCAACCAGGTGATTTACGTTGCAAACAACCCTCAGTTCTACCGGTGAGTTTTAGGTTAGTCGTCCCGCTAGACAAAAGGGGTTATGTGTGACGTGTTCATTTCAGATCGATGGAGATAATTGTTAAATTGCAAAAGGATATCATTTCGGCAAGTTTCGTGAAGCAACCGTCGTTCTTCGATAAGCTGATTAGCACGTACATTGAGTTCAATGACACTCTCACCACGGCCGATTTTCGATTGATGAAACCTCTCGTTATCGATCTGTTTCAAGTGAAGGACTACAACGTGGCCAACATTGTCGAGAATTGTTCCTACAAAACCATCGAAATATCAACATTGAAATCATTGGACCATCTCACACAAATCAACATACGTCTGCTGACGCACGCCATCATGCAGGTCTGTCTTTTCGAGAAAGATCTCTTTGGCCGGTGCTCCTTTTCTGTTCTCCACGCATATGAGATGATGAGCCCCAAGGTCAAAATCCTGTGCTTGAAATATTTTGTGAAATTGTTCAACGTCTTGCCATCGATCGAAGACAAAGACATGTTGCCTTTGATTATAGATATATTCGCAGGCATCGAACAAATTGAACAAACGATGCAATTGTGGATCTTACACAAAAATATTACTCAGGAAGAGATGGACCAGATCGCCGATGTTGCTGTTAATTTGATTCAGTCTCCGCAGTTGTTGAAACTGTTCGACGAGGAAAATTTGATAAAAGCCGCTCACATTGCCATGAAAACCATCAAGAACCACAGCAAATTCAAAATACCTGTCTACAACAGGATTGTCTCGTCGATGTACACGTTCGTTGCAGCAACGTCTTCGCTCACCAGCGACGAATCGCTGCACAAGACCATATCAGAGTTTGTCGAAACAACTCACATCACAGACGCAGCATTCGCCATGAATGTTCAACTGCTGGAGCCTGTCGTTCTGGAGGAATTGAATAGAACCGGCTCATCGGAAGTATGGCCGGTGGTCGTTATGAAGCTCACTGAAATGCTTTCACAAAATTCGATTCCCCAACAATGGCAGTTGGAGGCGCTGACGGCGATTCTGTCAATTCTGAACGCGGCACGGAACATTGAGCACAATCATATTGTTGCCAAGCAGCGAGAGTTCTGTAGAAAGAATCTGTTGGACTCGAAAACTGTTCCGACGAGCAAGGATTGGACGGAGGCGATCCGTGACAAAGAAGTGATTCGTCAAGGCAATTCTGAAAAGTTGTTTCCAAACTTGGATTCGCTGGCGAGCCATTTGCTGAGGCATTGCCATGCGGTGATCAAGTCAACGGTCAATCCCAACATCCTTTTGCTGGTGGCCAAGATCTCCGTTGCCACGCTGAGCATTTCAACCGCACAAGACATCGATGATTATTCACAGCTTCGTCTACTGTTCCTCGCTCTCTGCCCGTTGATCCAGTCGTCCGAGCTGCTATTCAATCATTTCCAACAAGAATTCGAGTTCATCACAAATCAAATCACACGTCTGGTGCAACACCATATTGACAGACCCGCGCTGAATGAGGACGCCTTGACTTCTGTTTCCAAACTGAACTTGGAACATTTGGCGACCAAAAACAAGGAGCTCCTGGTCGATTTCATGATTCAAATCTTCGACAACGCAACTTCCGCAAATTTCCAGAAGTTGTTGATGGGCATTTCGATGAACTTCATCCTTCAAGATCCGCAGCGAATGGAAAGATACGAGAACCATCTCAAGAAGATAATGCGAAAGCCAGAAAATCATTTAGCCGCTTCGGGCAGTTTGAAGAATATTTTGTGCTTGTCTGGAGGCAATTGCATCATCCTGGAGCAAATCAAATCGACGACCATCGAGCACAAAATCATTTGCAAAACGTGTGACAGTTTGCTCATGCAATCGATGGCGCCACCATCGGGTGATCGCGAGTCGCGAGTCGATTTGGAAACGATGCAGAGTCTGTTGGATCGATATGAAAATGGGAAATTTGTCCTGTCGCCGCAAATTTCAAATCAATTCGACGAGAGTTCGAACAATTATTTCAAGCTTTTTGCAAATGATGAGAGTCGGATCAACATGACGGATTGCATACCGGCGCTGTTGAATCATCTGCCAGAACACGCATTCCAGTTGGAGAATATGAACAGCTGGCTGAGTCCGATGATGGATGATCGGATGGAGATCCGACTGAATATGGCCAAGCACTTGAATATCGTTCCAGAAGTCATTGAGGTTGGTAAACTTTCTCTCTCTCTCTCTCTCTCGCGATTCGTCTCGTAATATTTGGCATTAATCCCGTTGTGTTTGCAGGCTCTACCGCGCACCGAAGATAAGCGCTACGAACTCATCCATAAATGCGTGGAGCAACTCCTCGCCTCTACCAGAAAATATCTCTTTATCGCCAACGAGTCAAACCAATCATGTGCTCTCAAATGCATCTTGTCTTTTGCCAAATCCAAAGCGGTCAAAGAACGAACTCTCTTGCAGTGCTTTCGAATGACATGTTTCTTCATCATTCCATCGATATCGGAAGTTTCTCGGATGGCGGTGCTCGCTGCGCATGAAATTTGCGATTTTCACGGAGTAACCACAGGTCAAATGCTGATTTGGTACAAGACGAAAATATTCAAACTGATCATTCCGTTGTGTGTGTCGAATTTTGCCACCTATGCGATCACTATGGAGAAATCGCTGACAGCGGTGAGTCGCCCACTATTCGAATGTATTTTCGATTCGATTACAAATATCCAATTGCAGGCAAGTCAGATGTTCGGATTCCTCGACGTGAAATACGACTTCTTCAAAGAGCACTACGGAATCATCGTAGCCATGTTGATACCGTGGGCGATTAAGGTGAGACCTTTCCCTTCCCTAAAAATCTTTCAAAGATTAATTTTCTCAATATTTGTCTCAGAACGAATACTACTTGGAATTGATCGACGAGGTGTGCGAAATACTTCAGAAGGATATTTCCCAGACACTGTCTGAGTCGTTTTTCACCATTTACACGTATTTGCACCTGAATGAAAGTCCGGAAATGAACGAAAAGTGCCTGAAATTCATATGTCAGAAAACACAAAGATCTTTAAGAAGTTTGCTGAAACCAGAAGCGCAACATGAAAAGGTGAGTCGAATATGCAGTTGTGCTTTAGAAGAACCGCAATACAGTAATTTGCCTTCAACAGAGAACCCTGATCGAGATCTTGATGTACTATCACAACAATCACGAATTCGTGCTGAGCACCTTCAACATATTGGAGAACAATGCAGAGCAGTCAACGGGATCGCAAGCGTCCTACACGACAAAGAACTTGGTCGAATACATCAAGACCCGTTTCCTGGGTGTGATTTGCCATTTCGAGCAGATTCTAATATCGGAGAACGAGAGATTCTTGAAGCCTCAAGTGCTCGAGAGTTTGGGTGAAATAATGCGATTCATGGGCTCCCAGCACATCACTCAATTCCGCTTCAAATTGTTGGCCGTTCTCCGAACGGCTCTGACCATTCGCCAAAATGATTTGCAAGGTATTTGCGCCAAAGTTTGGAGAATATTCATTTTCACCATTGATTTGATACCGCTGGGTCCGTTGCTGAGTACGATATTCGTGTCGTTGGAACCATTGCTGGTCACGCATCCCGAAGAGGTCAACGAAATGCTCAAGTATTTGATCATCACCAATGGCAGCCTATTGAGCTTCCACATTCCGGATTTGTTCTTCTTGAAGGAGACCGGTGCTTCTGATGAGATTAAGAAGTACGTGGCACAGTACACGGAACGCGCCTCGGACACCTTCATAGAGAAGTTCCAGGCGTCGATGCTTCACATCAAACATGACAACTTGACCGTTCGCATCTACGGCCTGAATTATCTGGCGGAATTATTCGAGAGGAATCGCGACGCATTAAACGAGCTGATAATGGGTCGGCAACAAATGCATTCGATTATTGAGGATCTGCTAGATGCTCTGATGATCAACGCACGAAGCTTGGATGAAACATTGCAAATAGCGTCCGGTCGCTGTTTGGGGAAATTAGGAGCTTTTGAACCGAGCTTATTGAAACCAAATTACGGACCCCAGCAAACGTTCGCTCACAGCATTCACACTGACGAGTTCGCCATCATGGCGCTGGGCGAACTCTGCAAGGCTTTTCAATTCCAAAAGGACACCAAGAACATTGATGGATACTCGTTGGCCATTCAAGACATTCTGCTGGAGCGCAAAGGAAAGACCAACACCAGAGTCTGTCAAGCCATTCCAGAGCGAATGCGACCACTGGTGAACCCGCTGATGACATCGTCTTATACGTCCGTCTGTCGCATGGATCGCATCACCTTGCATCCAATATTCGGTAGTCCCAAGTGTCGATCGTATGAAGAATGGGCCATGACCTGGGCATCCAAGATAATCGAAACCATTCCAAATGAGACGACTTGCAAATTGTTGCGATCGTTCAGACCAAGTATGCGCAATGACCTGCAAATGTTGTCGTTATTTTTACCGTACGCGATCGTACATGCATTGTTGTTGTGCGACGTGAGTGACAAGCAGCAAATGGCTGAAGAAATGCTACTTGTTTTCGATGCTGCCATCAACCCCACCTGCAAATACGCCACGGACATGAACAAGCGTCGAGATCGAACCATAAAATGTTTAGATTTCGTGGCAAAAAAGGAGATTGAAACGACCTCGGAGAAGGCTTCGAACGAAGGAGTCGACATTGGCATCAAATGCGCCAAATTGGTTTTAAGTCAGTTGGATTTCATCGATCGATGGTGTCGCTCGAAGACAACCAGCGACCCAGAGCAGATTGTCGTCAAGGAATTCGTTTCGCAATTCGACAGAAAGCTGATTGCTCGAGCGAATTTCGCATGCGGAGAGTATGGACGAGCGTTGATGTATCTCGAGGCATTCATCGAGGAGAATCGAGAAGAGCGAATCCAGAACGAGTTGTCTTTCATGTCGCAGATCTATGCGGAACTGATGGAATCAGACTCGTTGCAGGGTGCTCTGAACATGAAAAGCACTGAACCGACTCTTCCCGAGCAGATTCTGAAAAACAATGTGCAGGGGCGACTACAAGAGTCGGCCGTATGTTTCGAGCGAATGATGCACACGAAGGATTTCACTGAAAGCGATTCGATGGACATGATCCAGTGTTATTTGGGCTTGGACCAGCCAGAAACAGCGCTGCTCATCGCTGAGGGCTTGATGAAGCAAATGTATGATCAGAATATCGAAGCTTTGCTGCAAAGTAGTGCCGAGCCATTATGGCGACTGGGTCGATTCGATGACCTTAGTGATCTGTTCGGAAATCATCCAAGTCTCAAGAACACCGACGACTGGGGCGTTCGATGCGGTCAAGTTTTGTTGAGCTTCCGGAAAGACCAAGACGACGAGTTCTCAACGGAAATTGAAAAGTCATGTTTGAGCATTCTGAAGAATTTTCGCATTGCTGGCGATGAACAGAACTCTTACCACAAGGGCTACCCGCATATCCTCAAAATGCACATCATTTCCGAGATTGAACAGGCGCACAGCGTGATCAATCTGCTGATTCATCAAAACTCGAGCAATCCACCATTGCGAGTAACAGAGAAATTCCTGAATGATTGGGATGCCCGATCGGACCTGCTGCAACCGACGGCCCGTATCGTTGAACCGGTTCTGTGCTTGCGTCGCATCGTCTTGAATGAAATCAAAGCGTTGATCAAGCCGCGATTGCATGCAAATGTCTTTGGTCCGGTTCAAGAGCGCATCAACAAATACATTGGCGATTTGTGGATCAAAAGCACAGAGCTGGCGCGCAATGCTGGCTTGTATCAGCAAGCGGAAGTCTA
>JANSTV010071716.1:0-22661 GCA_027564135.1 Lestremia cinerea
GTTAGATTCAAAATATCGGAGGTCTTGACGAATTGCTTGACATCTTGCACAGCATAGCATTGCAAGGCTCTGACGATATCCGGGATAGACTTCTGGTATTCGGCTTCGGCATTGTGATGGCCCCAGATGAATGGCACCAATTGGCTAATGCCTCGAATGATATTTGCAATGCTTTCATTCGCTTCAGAGACCACCAGAGCAGCTGAGAGCATCTGGCATACGACTTTCATATGAGGAATGAACTGAGCCGGTGCGGTGGCTGCCAATGTGGCAAATACCGAAGAGCCAACCTGCAATTGATGAACTAAAATTAATATTTTCGCCGGACTGTTTCAAATTTTGAAAATCAACTTACCTCGCTTTGCTGTGGATTATTCGAACTGCAATTGTCGGTGATGAATTTCAAGACATTTGTACTCCATTCATCTCCCTTGTTGCTTTCATACTTGAACAACGTGCCGACCAGTAAAGCGACGGCACTTCGAACGGAATCCTCCTGTTCGTAGATTAAAGCCTTCACCATTTGGTTTTTGATCCTGCGGAAGAAGCGCGATCGATATCGTTAGAACTATTGCAATGAAGGGGAATGAATAAGAGTTACATCTCTTGTTGTTCAACTGGAACGAGTTGCCAGTTTGACGAATTCCCCAAGCGCTTAGACAACAGCACAGCCAAGTATTGACGATGTTGCGGCTCCTTTAATGAAACGGCGATTTCACATAGCCCGGGAATATCTTCAGGGAGTTTTAAAACCTCATGTAAACTGGATTGAGCCTAAAATTTTGTTTTGAAACAGAGAAATGCAGAGAAAAATGAAGAGCAAGGAGGAAAGGTGAAGGAAATTGAGAACCAGAAAAACCCGAATTCAACATGTGTGATGACCTCTTCGATTTTCAATCTTACTTTCATCATGCACAACATAACTTTTTACTGTAGGGGATACGTGCCCATTAGCTTCAAATAATGGAAAACGCATTTTGATTACAAATTTTGGAGGGTCTCTTGAACTTACCTCGCTTTGCTGTGGATCACTCGAACTGCAATGGTCGTCGATGAATTTCAGAACACGTGTAATGAATCCATGCAGGTTGTACCTTTCGTGCTGCAACAACGTGGCGACCAGAACAGCGATGGCAGAGCGAATGGGCTTCTCATGTGCGTTGATTAAAGCCTCCACCATTTGGTGTTTGAACCTACGGAACAAGTCGATTTCATTGAAGCTGTTGCAATGGAGGGCAGCGAATAAGGATTACATCTCTTGTTGTTCGACTGAAAGGACCTCCCAGTTCCTCAAGCTGCTGAAGTGAGTGGACAAAATCCTAGCACAGGATGCACGGGTTATATCTCCAATTGCATATTTTGAAACGATAATCTCGCTCAATACTAGAATGGTGTCGGAATGTTTGACTGGTCGCAACAATTCGAGATTAGCCTGAAATTCGAGTTTGCAAACAAAAAGAGAAATCAATTCCAATGCTGTTGTTCAGAGAGCGGTGCAACGGAGTGGAGAGAGAAAGAGAACACATGTACGCTTAAAAATAGATTGTTTTTCTGCCTCAAATCCGAACTGTGTTATTCAATGTTCGAAAGATCACTGGAATAAGAAATTTCACAATTGTAAGGCTCGAACGCTGATGCGTTAAAAATCGATCATTTATTTATAACCGACGTCACAAACTACTAAGATTTCATTGGTTCTTGGAGATTCTTGCTGAAAATTAACACTCAGACCGTACTGACGATTTTTCTCTGTCGCGAATTGGTCAAGAGTGTTGAAGGAAACATCGAAAACATTTCAAAATTTCCGCAAGAAAATCGATCAGGCGGAATCAATTCATTCAAATTGAATCCGCAGCACGAGCGTTTCCAAACAGATTCAATTATCATTTGTTGATTTGATTGCGCGATGAACCAGAAGGCAATGATGTCGTCGCGCAAGATCACAACTACGGTGGGGACCCATGGTCCGTTTTTCGAACAGAAGAAAATGTGGTTTCCATATTACCTTCTGGACAACAGCTTTATCGGCAGATAACAAGTCGGAAAAAATTTGTTCCATGATTTGTGGATAATCTCTCACTTTCACGATGGGCAAAGAAGAACGATCAGTTTTTTTGAATGTTGATGTTTATGTACAGCCGCACAAGCACTAAAGGCACGCGTGAGAAGAGTCACAATATGTCTTATTACTAACCAAATAACTCTGGCAACTAGCGGATTTTCTTCGAAGTATCGTTCAACTTTCAAGATGGGCAACGGAGAACGACAAATATTTCTTTTGAACGTCGATTTTCACACCCGCACAAGCACTGAAGGCGCGCGTGAACTTCACGGCCGGCGTCTCTTGATTGTTTGGCGCTACTGGTTCTTGTTGTTTTTTGAGAGATCCAAATTCTTCCAGCCAACTCTCCAAATGGCAAGCTGTAGCGAAGCTAGCGAATCTTTGGGTTCAGTGGGATTCTACGTTTGCCGCCAAATGGCAATCCATCTACTCAAAACTATTTGCGAGAAAAAAAACAACTTGTAAGTTTTGTTTTTTAAAAAAAATCTGTATTTGACCAAATCTTGAAAGAGAAAGAAAATTCAACAAAAATCATCTTCGATTTCTTTAATTCGAACTAAGCTTAACGTAAAAAACTCAAAACGGAAGAGCTAAAAGCAAATTTAAATTCTCTGTAGTTTCGATTCGGCTATTTGCAATTTCTCGACCATGGGCCCGGTGCCCGGCTTTGGATACAACAGATTGCGGCATGCAGACGTCAAATCCTGTGCTTTGCCAATGACACGACGCCGATTGCGTGGAGGAATCAGATGTGGCTGACAGGTCAGAATGTCAACGAGACGGGTAGCCGATTGCACGAGATACCATTCGTTGCCGATGTTCGTCCAGATTCGTTCGTTGATCGTGATCATACGCGTGTAAATGTCCAACAACAAGTCGATGTCCAACGACATGCTGATTAATGCCTGCGGCACCGGCGACTCTTCCAATCGCAGTTCGCAACATTTCAATTCTAATTCGCGGACAAGGAAGGCCAACGGGAAACAGTGACCGCCTGCGCCGTATTCCTTGGCCAGCAGCTGCACTTTGGACAACAAACTTGTGGCCTTTTCGTATGGCGATCCCTGAGCATGGACCGTTTTCTCTATGATCTCCCGCCACACTTGTTCGATCACATGCGGATTGTTGTGATGCGAACAATGGAGAATAGTCAGTTTGCATTCGGCCAAGTCGAATTTCTCAGCGAAATCAGAATAGAGTTGCGTCATTGTGTAGAGGGCGGAGTTGAGCGCCTTGCAAGCATCCTCTGCTTCGAATGTGGACAGTGAATCGAGTATGACTTTTTGCACGCGCGCAATTTCCAACTGAAACCGAAGAAGAAAATCGTTAAAGAATCGTCAGGCGTTCACCATGCATTCCAACTCACCTTGTCCTCGAGGTTCTTCAACAGCACACCATTGCTGGTCGAGTAGCCGACAGTATCACTTCGCATGCACATTACAGCTCGAGCCAAGTATTCGATTCGTTGCGAAAGCGACAAGGCGTCATTGTTGATCGACGCCAAATTGTCCAAGATCTTCGTGGCGGCCGCATGATTACCGTTTCGTTCGTGATATTTCCACAAAATATCGGCCAGTTGAAGGTTTTCCGGGTCTTTGGCAAAGGAATGTGACAAGAATTCACCCAGAGATGGCTCGGAAATGTCAAGCAACTCGGAGAGCAGATTATAGGAGAACAGCCATTCGTAAACGGCGATGTGAAGCAGTTGGTCTGATGTTTGCAAGGCCAACGAGACGATTTGCAGGATATTTGTGTCGACGTTCTGAGAGGCCAAGTCCACGGCCATCGAGTTCTGGCCCCGTTCCAAGTTCTCGTTTCTGGCGCAGTGCAGTTGGTAGACTTGGTCTAACATGATTTTGATCTCCTTGTAGCATTTTACACGAGCCAAATAGGCCAAGTATCCCTCTTCATCCTGATTCGACTGGTTGTTGTTGTAGAAAAGCAATGCGGAGTTGTTCGGGTCCAATTTCGAAGCACATGTGGCACACAATTCGATCACACCTTGATAGTAGTTGGCCAGGGTGAATTGCTGGCAAATGTGCGACAGTGGTAAACTGGGAGCGGCATCTTTGCACAATTGCAGCGCCGTGTAGAGTTTCTCTTGTTGTTCTTCGGGATCAGGGCAGCTCTTGGCGACGAGGAGGATTTCAGTTGCCTGAAATTTGAGAGACAAGAAACAAAAATTGAAATCCAATTCTCAGCTCAATCAATTCGCTCGGAAATCACCTTATGAGCGACGGCATCTTCGTGACGATACAAATTCGGACAAACTTCTCGCAATTTGGCTGAAATCGATCCGACGGTGGCGTTATCGTTGAGGTATGAATTTATCAGACAAACAATGAGTTGAGCGCATGTTTCCGAACGAGACAAAATCAAATCCCGGAACAAGCAAGCTGCCAACATGTTTTGTTCTTCGGGCGGCAGCGACGCAAACAGCAAATGGAATTGATGCTCGCACAGGATCTTCCACAAGGCCAAGACCTCGGTTGTATGCTCTGCAATGAATTTTAATGAGAATGAAGCTCTATCGTCGCGATGTGGCGTGACTTACTTATGAGCGAAATCAAAGCCTTGGTTGATTTCTTTTCCTCGTTGTATGCTTGCTCCAGTGTAGCTCGTTGCTGACTGACGGTCGTGTTTCCTTGGTTGTAGCTGCTATTGAAGATTGTGCCGTTTTGCGAGAATCCTGAAACGTCAAAAAAATCATCAAAATTTTGCCTCTCGGGGATTTCGATGACGACGACTTACCGGACACATTGCTGACGGGCAGATTTTCTAGGAACGCACGGGTCGCATACAAGTCCTCGAGAATCTGTGCACAATCCAATTCGTTAATGGACGATGTGCACTGCGGGAGAACGATGCATCTCTTCTTCCAAATGGGTCGCAGCAATCGGGTTATGTAAAAATAAAGACCGGAATGCTTCGCCGAGTAAGAAACTTCCGGGGTTTGCTGAACGTGCATTTGTTGCTGAGGCCAGTTATTTTGAGCTGCTGCAACTGGAATTTTAGGAAAATAAATCCATGAATTAACTGAGAGCAATTGGGAAGTGCAAGCTTCAAAGCATACTTGGACTGAACTGGAACGATTGCTGTTGTTGCTGTTGCAGCTGAAGCTGATGTTGTTGATTGGGGGATTGGAAGGCAGACGTTGGCTGTCTAGCCGCTGAGAAAGGTGTTGACATGGCCATTTGAGGATTGCGCCCTTGATTATCGCCCACAAAGCGCGATTGGTTGACTAGATATTGAGTGCCGAACTGAGGCTCGCCGCCGTACAAAACGAACGCCTGGGTGGCCCACATGCCGATATCTGTGCCGCGGAACAAGTCCATGCAGGCGAGCAGCAAACTTGTCGCACACGCCTGCGGCTCTGATTGAATTTGAAAGTAGCCCTTGATGGCTTCGTGATGTGGACCATGACACGCCAGAAGCAATTGCTTGAGTAAATCAACAGGCTTAACCAGAGCGATGATGTGCGCCCCTTGGTTCGTTAACAGCACGATTTTCTTGTTGGTCCGGGAGTCTTTGAGCGGATTGATTAAACCACTACTCGCACTAGCGTCCTTCAATTCGGCGATGCCCCACACTTGTCCGTTCAATGGCACGACCGTTGACGATTCAGCGAGGTATGGTCGCAGAGGGAATGGCTCGGAGCTCAATGACCACAAAAGATCCATGTCTTGCTGGGGTGTCGACACCATCAACGTTGTTCCGTTCACGTGGAATGCCGAATGAACTTGCTTCGGCTTGTTCACAGTTTCATTTGGGGTGTAGCCCGGAGGCAATCTTACGTGGAGCAAGTACAAGCCTTGCGGTCGGTGGTTGTCGATCAATGGATTTGGTGCACCGGCCATTTGATTAGCAGCTTGCTGCTGCATTCCGAATGATAAAACTGGCACAGTGGAAAAATACAAGCGAACACCACTCTGCGTCACTGCAATCAGATGCAGGTTCTGGCAATCGTCCAACTTCAATGGACAAATCGCAATGATTGGCTTAAAAACTGTTGTGTCGACCGTTCTGAAAGAGAAAGCAAGGCATTGAATGAGTGGGACGGATAACAACTGTTGGATTTGAACTCACTTTAACACGCAGCTGGCTTGATGGACGACATCAGTCTGTGATACCCGCGCAAATCGCCTTGTCGCACTCGAATCTGGCCCTAACTCCCAAGCTTCAATGGCACCCTTCTCAGTCAATGCATACAACAAATTGCGCGAGTCATCGATTGAAATTTTCGCAATCGAATCAACTTCGGAGAAAACCTTCAAAAATCCTGGCACAATCATCGACATCACACCTTGCGAATGGTTGATCTTCTTGCAGCGCTTTCCGAACCAATTCGACTCTGATTGGTATCCGATCTCGTACAAGCAACCGTCCCGCCCGCCCAGGAAGATGCGATTGTCAACGGAACCGGAAATGGTTGTGATTGCGACATTTTCTGTGTTCAAAATGAAAATCGGTTTGTTCATCAACTGCATTTCGTCGTAGGCGATGGCATTCACTGGCGAACGTGTTGGCGATGCTAATCTTTTGGTTGAATCGCCGAATGTAACTCCGAGTACGACGATTTCGATGGGTGTCGTTAAAATGAGCAAATATTTGACATCGTCGATGAAAACACCGGGCTTTGGTGTCACCAAACCAACACTGACTATCACATGGTTCAAGCCGTCGTAATAGGCAACATCCCGCGCATGTTCATACGTCCAAATCTGGAAGGAGGATTCTCAATCTTCAGAAGTGATCCTAGCGACATGGCGAAACACTTACATAAATATCCGAGTCAATAGTCAACCACGCTCGGCCGATTTGCGGGAAAAGTCCCATCATGCAATGGCATTTGATATCTGAAGAAAGAAACGATTCGCAATTATTGACTTCGAGCTTTTGCTATAAAGAACTGTGCTCACGTTTGAAGTGTTCCATGACCTCGGGCGGAATGGGGACTTTATTGACGGTTTCAATCTGATTCAAATCTTTCATGCCCAGCGATAATGACGACAATTTCTGGTAGTCGTAATCACTCAATCCGCTAAAAGTGGGCATATTATGCTGGCTGACGCCGGTCACCTGAAACATAAAGAAAACCCGAAATTATTAGCAGCTCTACAAATGGCCAGCGATGCCGAACGCGGAAGTGAGGTTAGATTTTGCTCGAATGAGTTTTCCACGAGATTTCCCAACGAAAATTCCATGAATCTGAAAATGGATCGAACCTCTAACAAACTGGGCGTCGAACTGTCCAACAAATCATGCCGCTCCAACATATTGCCAGCATATTCAATGGAATCCACTTGGTGGCCCGACAAATCCGACACATTCATCTTGGGGCTTTGTTGTTGCACGGTTTCGCGAAAATTCGTTTCGTTCACGTTATACGAATGGGTCTACGATTCAATTCCACTCGAACTGAACTTTAGCCTGAATAAATTTCGTTGTTGTGAAATAATTCCAAATTCACTGGTAGTTTGGACCGATTCTAAGCGAAAACACACAAAATCTCATTGAATGTCACTTTTGGCGGCGGTGCAACAGTCTTTTTTGGTGTTGTCGAGCTAAACAACATTTGAAAGTGGACGATTTCAACGTTTCTGGCGAACGATCAGTTTGGATCTCTTTTTCGTACTTTTATGTTGGTCACGGATTGATGTTTGTTTTTGCGACCGGCGATTCCGGCAAACGGCTCGAACGGAACGGAGAGCTGATTGGGAGTCTTCTTTTTGAAGGCGGTTTAATGAAATGCTCGAGATGATATCAACATCGATTTGATTGACGGAAGATATTCTTCCAGGCAGAAGACGCTACAGCGCTGCATTCTTCCATCGAGCATTCCCATCAAGTTGGTAGAATTGTTGAGTCTTTCAACATTGTTTGACAGTTCTGACGGCAGTAGTTCATCAAACAATTTTTCAAACACATTTTTTATCTTGGACAAAACGGCAATCGATCATAGAAATGCTTAGCATCGGTTGTGGATTTGTGTTCAAGATCATTGTACGTGACTGAATTCAATTCATTTGTTTGAAAAAATTATCGTTTGGTGGAAAGAAGGGTAAGCGCACTAAAGTGAATAGGAAACCCATCACCAGACCGGCTTTGAACAGAATTGATTGGACGGAAGGTTTAGAAGGCGCGAGTTCTATCGCGATACAGAATTTCCGGAGCAATGAATAAAACAAGTGGAGATAACGAAGGAGGTCACGACGACAAGGAAGATCAATTCGTACTTCCAACGGTTTCATTGGCGGACCTCTTGGATGATGCGCCAGAGGTTGATTTTGGAATCTCTTTGCTGAACAGTGATGACCTCGTACCGGACCAATCCGAAGACGATTTTTCGGCAGTGGCTGCTTTGGCTGCTGCATGCAATCCGAATGGAGATTCGGACAATGAAGTTGAGTTTGTTGACGAAGCAAAACTGCCTCCGGCTCTCGCAGAAATCGTCAATGGTGTGAACAATGCCATTGAAAACGATAATATGGAAGACGAATTCGTTCCATTGGAGAATCTGTTAAATATGACTATGACTGAAACGCAGAGTGATGTGAAGGCCTCATCCTCTAGTGAACCGCTATTGAAAGGTGCAACTGAAGACGATTCCAATTCGATCATTCTTTTGGATGATGACGACGATGAGGTCATGCATTTTGAAACCGAGAAAAAACAAGACGAATCAGTAGATGAGGAAAGTACCGGGATTAGTGTTGCTCAGTCAGATGATCAAAGTTTGAAAGGCAATGAAGAGAAGACGAATCCTGATGAGGAGTCCGCAGAGGAGACTAAAAGCAGTGAAGCAGATGATGATGTCATCATGGTTGATTTGGAACCACCCGGGTCTGTCGCAGATGATTCTTCACCTGTCAATGAAGACGCCGAAAAAGAGGCTCCAAATGAGAGTAAGATCGATTATCAGCCGCTGCTGAATGTTCCGTGCTAACCGAATTTAATTTTTTTCCAGAAACTACCGACAATACAGAAGCAAACACCACTCAAGACCGACAGTCGGACGAGCAAGCCCCCGATGCCGAGGAAACTCCTTCTGGTTCCAGCTCATGTGAGCCGTCGTTCCTTGAATACGCCGCGAATTTGTCGGAGATCACAATCCTGCCAGCATCGAGAGCGCTGTCGCCAGTTCCAGAAGAACGAAAAGGCGACGTGTCCCAGAAAGAGATCACCATAGAGCCGGCCGTGCAGAAAAAAACAGGATCAGACGAATCCCAAAAGCCAGCGAAAAAACCTTCTACGACCAAGGAATGCTTGAATTTCGAATGCAAACGAGAAAATCTTGATTTTCACGAGGCTTCGTTGTTCGTGATCAGCCATTTCAAAGTGAGCAAGAAGCAGAAAACTCTGTACGTTTGCGAGAACTGTTTCGATGAAGTGCTGAAAAAATACGGCGAACTTTGCGCTGCTTTGGTTGACAAGCAGCCACTGTTCCTGCAGGACATTCCCAAGCGGGCTGACTTGGTGGAAATTCTGGATAGCAGTGATGAGGAAGATGACGATCCTTCTAATAAAACTCTTGACAGCCCAAAGACGTTTGACAAGGAAACGATTGATATGATCGAGCGCAATCTTGAGGACATCATCGCCGAAAGCCTAAGCCGAGTGAACATCAACACGCAGATGGAGTGGAACCGCACGATTTTATCGCATCAAATCGACCGGCAAATGGATGAGATGACGAAATTGCAGCAAGAGATGACCGACCTCACAAAAAAAGCCGATCGCATCAGTAGTCGACTGTACTCGGCGGCCTACAGTTTCCATGAAGAGCTACCGTCGTGGGATTCCTTGACTGGCAAACCATTGAACCTAGCGGACGCCGACTATCCGCCCCCGGGTAAATTGGAAATGCCAGTAATCGACGCCTCCGGTGCCACGATGTATTACGCCGTTCGACAGAAGCTGATGGCCGCTTGGATAGCATGTCGTGTGCTCGAGGCCACTGAGATCAATTCCCCCGAAGGACTGAAACCAAATTATCGTGTAAAGTTTTTGAAACCCTCCAAAGGGGTGGCTTTACATCGAATGGTCTCTCCCAGTCATATGGCTTACGCCAAGCCAGCGAACGTCCGACTGAGTGTTGGCTGTCGAGTTATTGCTCTCTTCAGCATGGAGCCCACAGGTCAAAGAAGCGATAGTCTGGTGCGGCACAGCTATTTCCCGGGCATCGTTGCCGAACCCCTGCAGTCATACAACAGCTATCGCTATTTGATTTTCTTTGACGATGGCTACGCTCAGTACGTGCTGCATGACAATGTGCGAGTGGTCTGTGAGCAATTGGAGAATCCTTGGGATAGTGTCCATGCCGATTCTCGAGATTTCATCCAAAATTATTTGAAGCAATTCAAATCCAAGCGGCCAATGGTGCAGGTTCGGAAGGGGCACAAAATCATCACCGAATGGAATGGCAAATGGTTGTATGCTCGCGTGAATGACATCGAGGGAAGCCTCGTGCAGATGTACTTCGAGGATGGCAAACGCTTGGAGTGGATTTACCGGGGTTCAACCCGGCTGGGACCATTGTTCCGTGAACGACAGACTCAGAATCAGGCAGTGCCGAAGCGTAGCGAACCGTTCGTTGAATATATCGCAATCACCGATGATAACAGAGCTGTCAGCACCACAGTCCCACCACGGCAAAACGTTAGCACATTGCAACAACAGCCGACCACAACAGCAATAGCAGCAACGACAGTCACGACAGTCACGACAGTCACGACAGCCACGCCAGCCACGCCAGCCACGCCAGCCACGACAGCAACAGCAGCAACAACAGCAACAACATCAACAACATCAACAACAGCACCGACCTCAACAGCAACAGCAACAACAAGTACAGCAGTCACATCCAGCACAGCTCCAATTCAACGTACGGTCCCTGCTCAAGCCGCTCGTCAAACACCGCAACAGCAGCACCAGGAAAGACGTGCCGTGGCCAAAAAGAGCTCATCTTTACCCGCAAGACCGGCACCCCTTGTCAACTACTTGAATAATTCGACGATATACGTGGACGAGGACAACAAGCCAAAGGGAAAAGTGGTCTACTACACGGCGAAGAGACACATGCCACCTCGCAAATTCGTGCCGCACGAATGCCAGCAGACTTGCCTGTACGAGGTGACGCATAACCTAAGCTCGTACAGTCCATTGTCCAAGCCCTTGCTATCCGGCTGGGAGCGACAGATTTGCAAGAGCAAGAACAAGAAAACGGTTATGTACCGCGGCCCATGCGGTCGCCGTTTGCGCAACATGAACGAGTTGCATACTTATTTGCGAAAGACCAATTGCTCGTTGAATGTGGAGAACTTTGACTTTGATTTCTTGATTCACTGTCTGGCGGAGTACGTGCTTGACTCGTGCATCCTTCGGAAAGATGTAAGTCGTAGTGCGGGAATTTCAAGTGAATCAGCTAATAATCTCCTTGATTTTTTCCAGGACATTACGGAAGGAACCGAAGCCATGATCGTACCATGCGTCAATTACTATGATCGAAGCTTGCCGCCAGCGTGTGAATACTCAGCCAAGCGGATACCAACTGAAGGCGTTCCTCTGAACCTCGATCCGGAATTCATGTGCGGTTGCGATTGTGAAGACGACTGTCTGGACAAAATGAAATGCCAATGTTGGCAATTGACGATAGCTGGTGCCAAATTCGGCAACCCACATACACCACCCGAAGATGTTGGCTACGAGTTCAAGCGTCTGCCGGACCCCGTTCCAACCGGCATTTACGAATGCAATTCCCGATGCAAATGCAATTCCAAGTGCGTCAACCGTGTGGTCCAGCAGTCATTGCAGATGAAGTTGCAAGTGTTCAAAACGGGCAACCGAGGTTGGGGACTGCGATGTCTCAACGATGTCCCAAAAGGCAGTTTCATTTGTTGTTATGCCGGCAATCTGCTGACGGAGCAGCACGCCAACGAGGCCGGTGAAGATCTTGGCGACGAGTACTTTGCCGAATTGGATTACATCGAGGTGGTGGAGAATCTCAAAGAAGGCTACGAACCCGGCGTTATAAATGACGACGACGATGACGATGACGACGATGAGTATGACCCAGAAAAAGATGGTCGCAGTGACGACGACGATTTCACCCCTAAAATTCCGGTTCGCGCTGGATCGTTGGTCAAAACAAGATATCGCACTCGAAACTCATCCGACATTCGCAAGCCGGACGACAACAAAGATGTTAATGATTCTCTGAGGGCATTGTCGGTAATTTCGCAAGCCTCATTGTCCAGCGATGATGTCGTCATTTCCGATGAGGAAGACGAACGGCAGCCAATCAGCTTCATGCCGTCGTCGAATGCAACACTGAATCCGGACGATGAAGGCAGCAAGTATTTGTCCATTCGGAAGATGTTCGGCAAGAACGAAGCGGTTTACATCATGGACGCCAAGAAGTGCGGGAATATCGGCCGATATTTCAATGTTAGTTGAATCCTCAGCATATATTGAGCGAGCAAGTCGTTTCATTGGCCTTTTCTTTCATTCCGTTTCAGCACTCTTGTTCGCCCAATTTGTTCGTGCAAAACGTGTTCGTTGACACGCACGACTTACGATTCCCATGGGTCGCATTCTTTGCGCTTTCCAACATTCGAGCCGGAACCGAACTGACGTGGAACTACAACTATGATGTCGGAAGCGTTCCGGGAAAAGTTCTTCATTGCCAGTGCGGCTCCGAGGCTTGCCGAGGACGATTGCTCTAAATTTTCGTGTCGTCATAATTTCTGTCTCAAATTAGCAATTCAATAAATTCCACTGAATCGCCCTTAAATACAGATCTTTTCTCTCTTCTTGTTCATTTCGTTTGAACCGGTTCTTAACCGCACATTCGAATTTCGCTTCCCGCCAAAGGCAAGAATGTTTTTTTTTCTTCTTACGAATGAAATCAACCAAATCAAAGAAAAACCGAAAATAAAAAAGTTGAAAAGGCGAAGCATTCACTCAAACGAAGAATCCAACGGTAAACAGCGAAAAAACAAAATTTAGTACAGAGCACGACGCGGAAGCCATTCCATTCGCCGCACCTCTATTTTTTGCACATCTATGACTCTCGCCTTGATCACCTCACTCTCTCCGGCTCTCGCACATAACGATAATCGGTTTTTCAAAGCAGTTCCATCAAATGCGTGTGTGTCAAACGTCTTGAAGCCGTGCTGCAAAAATTTTGTGTCTTTCGGAAATTAATTTGTTAGTCCGTTCAAAAGTATTATGTTTTAAAAAAAATTGAGAATCGAAAACGTTTTTGAAATGAAACAGCATTGATGGAATCCCATGTATTGTGTTTGTTCGAATGTAAATCAGCTTGTAAGTATGCATCCAACACATTCAATTTGCATTTTGTGTGTGCGAACAGTCGAATGGGCAAGTTTTGAGGAAAACCGAATTGAAACCGGATCAAATACATACGAATTGGTAAAGGCCGCCGACCGACCCACCGTCCGACGGCTTTGATGTGCATCACATCATTTAACGGCTCGCAATGGAAAAGAAGAAGAAGGCCAAGTCGAAGGAAGAGAAAAAATACGAAACAACTTCATTTTTTTGTGTCTGGTCTGGAAACCGCGGCCGTGACTAACGTGCGCATAAAATCGGTCTCTTTCTTCGGTTTTTTTTTCGTTGCTTTTTGTGTCCGGACGAAGCAGCAAGCCGTTCAAAGCAATTTACATTTTTCAAGTTCGATTGGCCAATTGAATTGATTCGGTGTCAAACCACATTTTTGGCTTGCTCTGGTCATTCGGTCAGTTTCTCGAAATGACTCGAAAACAATGCGAAGTCATTAAGTGCATAAGCAGGGTCGTTAAAGAGAGATTAATGTTGCTATGCGAAATCGATCAGGCAAGTGTCGCTCGCCTTGTGCTGTAATCCATTTTCTCCCTTTTTGCGAATATTCGGTTGTGCTGTGCTATTCGGTTCTGCGTTCTATCTTGCCATTGTGGTGCGATGATCAATGAGCGATGTGGGATTGTATATGCGTTCGCTTCGGACGCCTCACAGTGCGTTGTATGTATGCGTGTCTGTGGCCGCGTCTACGCTTGTGTCTGTGCCTGTCTGCTTGTTTGTGTGTGTATGCGTTTTGGCCGGTGCGAGAGTGTGTGAGTGAAACCGATCCGATTATTATGTATGTAATTCGCATAATATTTTTTCTCATCGGGTTCGTTTCAATGCATGACTTTACTCATTGGTTCTATGTCAGTTCTGTGAAAAGCAACCATGCCGGTCTTTTTTCTCAGTTGTGCAGAAAGTCCGGAATGCACTCCATTGTTTCTGTGATTTCATGTAATTTTTCGGTCGATTCGGTTTGTTTTCTCGCTCTCAGTCTGTTGTCGCTATTTCGTGTCGTTCATCTTGCAACCAGATTGGAAAAAAGGAAAAAAAATCGACAGAAAAAAGAAGAAGCAAAACGAAAAAAAAAAAAATCAAAAGAAAAAAGCTGATCGTCATCGCACAAATACGCAGCCACGGCGAATCGAGAATGAAACAAGAAAACGAAGTAAATTTCAGTCGAATCAAATATGCGATTTTCGGCATCGGCATTCATATTGGCATCTCGAGCGGTGAACGATTTCGAAATTAAGTTCGAAAGGATACACGAGTTCATTGGATGTGTGCATTCGGTCGCGGTGGTGTTTGGTGGTTCAGTGCAGTTTCCGTGCAGCGCATCGCCACATTTGCAAAACGAAATAAGCATTGCCGCTGCCGTGCAAGAAAAATAAAAAATAATTCCAGTTTTCCGTCGACAAATCACATTTTGCTTAACGAAAATCAACGCGAAAATGCGAAAAGAAAGCGCTCTTTACGGTTCTCGCATCAATCAGGTATTTTCAGCGTTTTTGACCCGGTGGCACAATGTGCTCAACGGAACCGGCAAACCAATAGGAAATTCTATTGAGTTTTCATCGGCAGCAATGACCTGTCGTCGATTTTCAATCGTAATTGCAGCCATTTCAGACGAATAATTGGATTTTTCTTCTCGCAGGTAGCACATTTCAAAGATGGCATCACAAAATGGCAATCGGGAAGAGTTCGTCGAAGGATGGACAATTGCGCAGGTTCTTGGAGAAGGTGCTTATGGCGAGTGAGTATTAATGCCGACCGTAACGAGTCTCATTCATCGGAAATTCCAATTTTTCGTATCGCGCGTTCGATGTTCGTTCACATCGAAAAGTCGAAAGAACAAGAAGAAGGCAACACCGAAAAAGTAGAGGAAAAAACCGTAAACTCTAAATTTTTTTTTCTTCTCGTTTTTTGTTCGCCGAAAAAATGAGAAGAGAAAGAAACGAGCTACAAAAAACTCGAATTGGGGGCGCATAGTTTGCGATGAAACTTTAACTGTGATCGTCATTCTGCTTGTGTTCGATTCGCATTGTTTGAGTGATTTTTTCCTCTTTTTCCATTCGACGACGACGCTCTTGTCCTCCGCTCCATGCTTCTCCACTGTGAATCGCTAACCGATACGTGTTTTGCGGATAATTTCATTTCACCAAAAGGGTGTGCCTTAATTGTATTTCGAATCGAAATGCACCGTTTCGCTAGAGAATTATTCGGGAGAGGAAAAATTTTGAACCGATTTCTTCGAAAATTTACCGTTTTCACTTTCGCATTCTGCAGTGTGTTTCGCTGCGAAAACGATAATTTGCGGGGCGAAAGCAAAAAAAAAAAAAAATGTCAACGCTTTGTGTGTCGCTGTCGACGAGTGTGCTTGCACCGACATTAGAATGTTAACATTGAAAATGGTCCGTCTGTGTTCCGACATTGTCGGCATTTGTATTATTGATATCGTTGTTGTTGTTGCCGGTGCTGCGACTGCTGCTTTGACTGTGTGTTTCGATGAGCCAATGTCGAATGTAAATGGCGAAGTCGCATCGCAGCATGTGTTTCATTTCGGAACGGTTTGCTGCAATTTCAACATAAAATGCGATTTGTCTTTTCGCTGAATTTTTCCACTCGTCGGAAAGTGATTGAAGTCAGTCGATTTTTCCGTTCAATTTACTTCAAACCCCCACCAATGGGGAAATTTTCCGGTATTTTTCCCGGTTTCGTCATTGTTTCTTCTCTTTCTTTTGATATTTTTCTCCGCTTGATTTTCATTTTGATTTTCGTTTTCTTCTGCACAGAGTCAAATTGCTACTGAATCGTCAGACTGGCGAAGCTGTTGCTATGAAAATGGTTGACACAAAAAAACATCCGGATGCATCGGCTTCGGTACGAAAGGAAGTGTGCATTCAAAAGTGTTTGAGTCATGAGAATATATTGCGATTTTATGGGACGCGACGACAAAATGACATCGAGTACATATTTCTGGAGTACGCGTCGGGCGGTGAGTTATTCGACCGAATTGAACCGGATTATGGCATGCCCATGCATGAGGCTCGCCGTTTCTTCAATCAATTGATGGCGGGCGTCAAATTCTTGCACAATCGTGGAGTTGCCCATCGTGATTTGAAGCCGGAGAATCTTCTACTCGATGAACACGACGTGCTGAAAATTTCCGATTTCGGAATGGCCACAATGTTCAGGTATTAGGTACAAGCCCTCCGCTCGCGCCACCTGGAAGCATTGTCTAATATCTCGTCCACTTTCTGTTCCTTCTGATAGAATCAAAGGTAAAGAGCGGTTGCTGGACAAACGATGCGGAACGCTGCCTTATGTTGCCCCCGAGGTGCTGGTCAAACCGTATCTGGCCACTCCGGCTGACATCTGGAGTTGCGGCGTGATTTTGGTGACGATGCTGGCTGGAGGTGAGTGTCCCCAATTTGGTTTGGGTTTTTCTCCTTGAGTTTTTGTTTTTTGTTTTCGTTTCGTTTCGTTCCGTTTTGTTTTGTTCCAAAGTGTTTATTAACATCATTTTTGCTGGATCTTTGGTATTCTAGCTGTAGATTGTTCATTGGAAATATCTAAAGCTTTAATACCAGAGGTCTTGCTTGAATTGCTTGCTGCACATTACCGATCACAAAAATAGCCTTAGCTCGATTTCAATTCGCACCATGAATTTGCTCAACACAACTTTGACATTACTGCTTGATGCACTCATTCACCCGAAGCACCTCATTTGACATAAAACGTTCACCTTCACTGAGCGAGTGTGCTACTCTAATCTTCACTTGCTTATCACCCGGCCAACGTTTCACTTCAATCGACCACTGACACGCTGTTTTTCTATCACACAGAGCTCCCATGGGACGAACCATCGATTGGATGCCGCGAATACATCAGCTGGACCAGTGACAATGCGTGGCCAACGTTGACCCCTTGGAGTAAACTGGACACGTTGGTGTTGTCACTATTGCGCAAGATGCTGAACGCCGATGCTGGCAATCGAATGACCTTAGAGAATATCATCGCTCACAAGTGGAGCAATTTGAAACTTCAAAGTGCCGGTGAGTGTTTGATTTATGTCCGATTGGCAATCCGCTTGACCAGCCCATGCCTGTGATTAACAAAGTACATGAGAACCGAGAGGAGAGTCGATCGATGGTTGATGGTTGCTCGATCAGGTACTGAGTGACTCTCAGTCATGAAATATTCTGAGGGTGCTTTGGTAGCTGAGCCAGCGATTGTCTTTGGCACCAAAAATTGTTGTCATTGCAATGCAATTAACACATTTCTTTGCGCAAAACTAACTACCTTCTAAGCTTTGGCGCTTTAGCTGTATGATAGAATTGCTATTTCATAAAGCTAGATTACCAAAGCATTGAAGTCTTGTTGTGTTCATCATAATCATCATCACCATCACCACCACCACCACCACCTTCACCACCATCACTTCCATCATCACCACTAATGCCACTGCCACTGCCACTACCAACGCCACCATTAAATCAATCATTACTGAAACTCAGAGCCATTGTGTCAATGTTTTAGCCGGCCCATGCCTCTCTCTCACACTCTCTCTCTCTCTCTCACACGAATCTCTCCGAAACGAGCTGCAAAGTATTTCGAATTTTTGGTCTGACTTTTGGTTTTGAGTTTTGCGCTAGAACTTTTGTGTTGGCCATTTTGCATTTATGTTTTAATTGTTATCCGATCTTTGGTGGTTTTAGCTGTATGTCGACATCTAGAATTCATATGGCTCTACCACCAAAAGCCGGATGACATTTATTTTCTTGATTTCGTTTCGAATTATGATTTTGTGTTTGGTTTTGTTGATTTTGCGTCTTTGCGATTGTGTAGCGGACTGAGATACAGTGGCCCGCAACCCCTCTTCAATCCCCTTGAGATTCTCTCTTTTCGCCATTATCTGATGAGATTTCTTCATTTTCCCACAGAAAATAACCTAACGGTTGACACAGTCGACGCGCCGAACGTGAAACGACGTCGATTGCACATTGAATCCAGCCAAATGGACGATCCAACATCACGGATGTATTTGTCACAACCGGTGCCACGGATTGAACAAGACGAGGAGCTCAACCACTACAAAAAGACGGCGAATGAATCGACGACTTCGGTTTCATCGGTGGCCACCGTCAGCCATTTCTCCTTCTCGCAGCCAACTCTGATGGACGATTTGATTCTGAGCACTCAGTTGAATCCGACTCAAGGAACACAAACACAAAACATATTCCAGCGATGGGTCAAGCGAATGACGCGGTTCTTTGTCACCATCAAGCTGGATGACACGATCAAACGCTTGACGGCGGTCGTTGAAAAGCTCGGCTACAACTGGAAGATTCACGATGAAGTGGTGAGTTTGCGATGGGATTCTTCATTGGGCAACTTTTTCATTGAACCTCTTTTTCCGCTTAGATGACTGTCTCGACAATCGATCGCAGAAAACTCCAGTTGATTTTCAAAGCGAACGTGGTCGAAATGGACGGAAGAATTTTGGTTGATTTTCGACTTTCGAAAGGTTGTGGCCTGGAGTTCAAGCGACGCTTCGTGAAAATCAAGAAATCTTTGGCTGATGTCATTGCGAAAGACGTACCCACCTGGTGATCAACAATCACTGCCATTCCGATAGTATTTACATTATTTTTTTTTATTTTTGTAAGCAGTTTTTCTATTGTACCTCAGACGTGTTGTGAACTATTGGAGTTGTTGAAAAAAAATATATTTTTTATACAAAAGTCCGTTTGGGTATTTCATTTGTCATTTGCGTTCCATTCGACTTCCTCAGTTTATTATCCTTCGAGCTGCCCGCTCTCTGATCAGACAGAACGAATAGAAAGTGGACGGCTTTTCCAGAGATTCACATGAGTTTTTCAGCATCCTCGCCGAAAAGGAGTCCTCAATGACAAAAGACGGTCGAGAATGCTGAAAAATTCATGCGAGTGGCTCTGGATCGAAGCCGAAACATTTCAAATTCCATCGTTTCAGATCAGTTGTTCCGTTCGTGACAGTTTGCTTTGACGTTTCTGCAGGCGCTTTTCGGGCTGTGTGCTCCTAACCTCACTTTCCCATTGTAAACTAAACGCAATCGTTGATTTCGAAAGTAAAGTCGATAATATAATTGTTGCTTTCGTTTTCGAGCCGGCATCTTTCCAGTTTGATTGTTTAACTACGTTTACGTCAAAACCTACACGAAAATGAGCGATAACAAAGCCAAGGTAATTTCCCGTTCAAAACGTCGATTAAACGAAATCTAAACGAAACGCACAACTTTGCCTTCGGTTGCAGGGCCCACAAGGCGGACAAGAGAAGGAAAAACGAAGGAAGGAATCGATTTTGGATTTGAGCAAATATTTGGAGAAAACGATTCGAGTGAAATTCGCCGGAGGACGTGAAGCAGCTGGTATTTTGAAAGGCTACGATCCATTGCTGAATTTGGTGCTGGACAACACGACTGAATATCTCCGAGACGCCGATGAGCCATTCAAAGCGGCCGAAGACACACGAAATCTGGGCTTGGTGGTCTGCCGAGGCACATCAGTGGTGCTGATTTGTCCTCAGGAGGGAATGGAGTCCATACAAAATCCGTTCGTCTCGCAAGACGCCTAACATGCGTTTCGGTTTCATCATTTTTTTTATTAACAAATTCCATAAGATTTATTCATAAATTACAAAAATTCCTTTTCTAATCTACTCGATCCATCAAAGTGTTTGCAAAGAATTTAATAAATAGATGAAATGCTTTGAAATTGAACTCGATTGAAAGAAATGGTGGTGGTTTTCATGTCGTTTTGGCACCTTTGAACTATTGCCAAGCGTCCCATTCGATTGGTTTTTTGAAGAAAAATGGTGAACTTTGGGCCGATAGCCGACGCGCTTCGTTTCCAGGGTTAACGATGGAGGTCCCACCAGACCTCACACACTGCCTTAATCTAAGCCGAATTCGTTTCGAATCCAGGGATATTGAGCCGGGCACTCGTTGCATGTGTACAAATACCGATCCTGCTGCATCACGCGACTGTGCAGCTTGCATGTGTTCGGTAGATTACACGCGACCTCAACCGGTTCGAGTTGACGTGGCTTGCAGTTCCACGGTTCGAATTGGTTGAGAGTGTTGGTCGGTGTCGGGTGTCGCATCCACTGCACTGCCTGGTAGTTCGTCACGAAATATACGTCATTCAATCTCGACATGTCGTCCATGAACTTCATAAAGGCGTCCATATACTCTTGCTTTTTGAACCAAGTTGAGTGGAAGAACAAACCGAAAGGGGCGCGATTCGTCATATAATGCCGTTTGAAGTTGTGGGTGAGCATTTTGTAGATGTCCTCGCTATTGAAGTGCGGTGGGCAACTGTCGACCATGCCGCAATAGTAGTCACCGGCTTCCAGCTGGTTCATTACCATCTCCCACACGCCCGGGTAGCTCCGTGACGGGCAATGTTGATTGTTCCCGGTGCAGGTGTGTGGCATCTTATAGTCTAAGGTGTATGGCCACAGTGGCGGGTTCGAGAACGGGGCAGCCATCGATGAATCGTACACGAAACCGAATTCCTTCATCATCAAAAATTGCCGGTTCCAACCGACACGCAAGAATGGAACGCGCATCCCTCGCAAATCCTCCATTCGCACGTTCGCGAATTTGTTGATGATGTTCGCTTGACCGACCATTTCATCGAACCAATCTTCAATAGTTGCATTTCGTGACCACCATTCCTCGGGGCCGCGATGCCTGAAATAATCGACATCTCCCATTAAAATTGATTTCTTTGCGTAGCCCCTGAGGTGATACTCACGTGATTGAATGAACGGCGATTTCATGGCCGTCGTTCCACAGTTTCTGCACGTGCTGATAGTTGGTGTATTGATGCGACACATAGAATGTGGCTCTGACTGGGCAACCATTCGGATTCTTCCGATTCGGCGTGAACACTTTCGTTGTGAGTAGCTCCCAATTCTCGAAATTAACGGCATCATCGAAGGTCAACACAACCATCTGGGGGACTTGATTTGGCTCCAACCGGCCCGGTATTTGCGTACCGTCCTTCGAACAGAAGCAATCAGGCAGGATGCAGGTGGCGAGGTCACATCCATCAGCAGCATTCGGATCATTATCAACGTCACACCATCCCTCATCCGATTCATCGGGACAGTCCACTGACCCATCGCAGAAATACTCGTTCGGCAAACATGTCCCATCGCCGCACCCCAACTGATTACTTTCTCCACAGCGGGCCTCCTCCAGCAGTGGCTTTGGAACGCGAGCCTCTGTAATGTTCAACAACCGAAAATCAAATCAAAGTCCATTGCCCGCACGTACATTGGTTGATTCGAGCGTGTCGATAGAATCAATCAAACTCGTCAATCAACACGTTATCGGAACAATACCGGATACGCAGACAAGCCGAGTGGCAGCACATAGCACATTTACCAAACAGATCATTACTTTTTGGCCAAACAATGCAATTGTTGAGCAGAATGCCGTCGCGTAACTGTGCTTCGTGCTATGCTTCTTGCTTCATGCTCGGTCTGCATGTCGAATGGAAACGAAAATAAAAACACAAATCTCGTCTCTGCACGGCTCAATCGAATGATGAATAACACATCGATCGGCCAGCATTGAATCACACTTACCAGCTGTGACCTCACAATTATCAACATTTTGCTTGAAATCGCATATCTGACGGCTGACGTCGAACAGCAAACCGATGGAGCATTTGAATTCAAACACCTCTCCGTCCAGGCACAGATAGTATTTGGAGCACTCAGAGTTGGTCCAGATCTTGTTGGTTGGACGATCGGGATTCCTGTAGAATTTGGAATCCTCCAGGCATCTTATCGAGTCCTTAAGGCTGCGTTTGATCAGGTTGCCGGCTGCATGCGCTGGAATAGCGAAAGTTTCCATCAATTTGTGAGGCTCGTTCGAGCTGAAAGGACTCATTCATTCCATTCGTTGGGTTTTTCTGTTGTCGGAAATTTGACCCAAAATCCAAGTGATGCGTGCCGGTGTTGGAAACAAAAGACCAGAAAAGCCAAACAATGAGCATAAATGCGTTCAATTGTTCGAGAGGAAAAGAAAAACCAAAACCAAACAGTCGACGGCCGAGGAGGATGAAGACGACGTCGAAAACATAACAACATAATTGAAGTAATGTATAATGTATTCGCAGCATCAACATCGCAAACATGGCGATGATGAAACGATAATGCATTGTGACGTTTATTTATGTTGCAAATGAAGCTAAACAAAGGC